>JAMAJW010000199.1:0-10241 GCA_023628855.1 Coniochaeta sp. PK30-01 | reverse complement strand
TATTACGCCTTTTACACCTTTATAGTACTTATACTATATTATTAAGCTTCCTTAACACCTTATGCGCTTATCTTAACTTTTATAATATTAGTACTAAGAATAAGATAACTAAATAACTTAAGATAAAGTAAGCTTTATAAAATAAAGAGAGCCGGCTAAAGAGTTATTATAGTATTTGTAAAGTCGCTACCTAAGAGTTTTCTAGTCCTTAAGGCTTAGTTAGAAATTTTAACTAACTATTACTTAAATATTAAACGAGAACAAATAAACAAAAAGTTTAACGACTGATTAGGCAAGCTAGTTATCTTATAGAGTATTACAAGTGTTAAAAAGTAGTTAAATAAAGAAAGTTTAAACTATTCTTACGTTAAAGTCTTTCTAATAAGCTTAAACTCAAACTATAATTACAAACGAACTACTTATTATAAAAAGATATAATTAAAAATACTAAACTAATTAAAAGAATATGAATCGAATTATATATAATAAAGAAAAACAATAAGAAAAAAGATATTATTACTTAAGTTTTACAGTTAACTAAGAATTAATTACTACTTTTTTTTGTATATATTATTTAATTTGTATTCTTTTAATTAGTTTAGCGCTTTTATTTATATTTCTATACAATAAGCTATTTATTTGCAATTATAGTTTAAACCCGAATTTGCTAGAGAAACTTAGACGTAAGAATAGACTAAACCCTTTTCTTATTCTACTACTTCTCAACTTCTATAATACTCTATAAGGCAACCGGCCTACTTAATCAGTTACTAGACTTCTTACTTATTCGTTCGCGTTTAATATTCGAATAACGGTTAGTTAAGATCTCTAACTAAGCCTTTAGAACTAGCAAACTCTAAGGTAGTAACTTCAAATACTATTATAACTCTTTAGCTAGCTTCCTTCGTTCTGCAAAGCTTGCCTTGTCTTAGGTTATTAGTAATCCCGTTCTTAATATTAGTCACAAGCATATTACTATCGTTATCAAGAATTAGTCAGCACTAGTAGCAATCAGACAACCGCGATAGTAGTCCGGCTAAGGTATTATAATACAAATATACAATTCTACTAAATTGCTTGAGCAAAGAGGGAATTCGATCAACTTGAGGTAAACACTAGCAGAAAGCAACTTCGCGTTAGGATCGGAAGCCAAAACGGTAGCGAAAAGGGTGAGAGAGGAAGTACGCACACTAGACTCCCAACTACACTAGGCTAGATCGACTACGATCAAGCTAGCAATAAGGAAAGCAAGTTCTCGAAGGCTATAGACACGGTACTCTTAAGCAAGTATACTCGCGTTTTATATGACAAGCTAAAGCGAAGAGAGGCTTATGTATTAGCGCAATTCCGAACAGGAATAGCAAAGTTAAACGGCTTCCTAAACAAGATTAGAGCAGCCGAGTCAGATATATATACTTACAGTCACGCGAAAGAAACAGTAGAACACTTTCTATTGCGATATATAAAGTAGACAGCTATAAAGGACGGTATACTACAATATATAGAAACAAGACGAAAAAGTCTCTCGTTTTACTTAAGAAAGAAAGCGCTATCAGACCTAAAGAAATAAGCGCCAAACATAAAAGCGGTCCGGGCAACGATCAAGTATACGATAGCGACTCGAAGATTAGATTTGGACGACGAACAAAAGCTAGATCAGTCGCAGTAGAGAAAAACCAACACTACGCAACCTTAGCTAGCAGGTCCCGCTTTAGCTGCTGAAGATAGCACGCTGAACACTTAGAGAATACAACCTCCAAGTCGACCTGCTAACAACTAAGACCAAAGGCAAGAGGTATTGGGTAGATTGGCTCAGAGGGAAACGCAGGGGACAGCGATTGACAAGAGCGGAAACGAGAGCTAGAGTCCGTCCCAACACCGCATTGGACTCTTGAGCCCAGAGGACACACCAGAGCCTGGCCAGCCGGACCCTCAGGGCCATTCAGAAACAACTGAAGGCGAAACGAGACCCGAGATGCTGGAGGAGCGTGAGGGGCACCTCAGCAACCCAGTAGAGGGCTCAGACTCTCATGATGGAGCATCTCAACGTGAGGACGAGCATATCGAGGACTCGATCACGGTTGCTGGTGTCCATGGAGAGTCACAGGGATCACAAGCAGAGTCGTCAAGGGATGCGAGTGCCCCAGAACTACAGACACCGGCGCCCACGAGATCGAGCGGTAGGGTTCGAAGGCCTCCACCTTCTACACTTCTCGAAGAGTGGTCAAAAGAAGCAGAGGAGAGGGCACCAAAACAAACCAGACGATCCAAGAAGCCGGCATCACACACATCACAAATCGCAGCGGTTTTCGAGGACGTCGACGACCTCACTCTGGAAAAAATGGTATTGTTCTTTGACACCTTCATGCCCAACAGCAAAGAAGCAATCAAGGAGGATAGCGATGGAGGTCATCAGACTTTTCATGCGGTCATTGCAGCTGCTGTGGACCGGAAACAAGCACAGCGCATGGCAGCCGCTCCCTCGAAGCCGAGAACACACTACTCGGACCTCGTCAAGCCTCCTAAGAAGGTCTCAGACCTCAAGGGACATCCCATGGAAAAGGATTTCTGGGATGCTATGCATGCTGAAATCCGGAAGCTCATCAGCAAGGGCACTTGGAAGGAGATGGACCGCATCAAGGGCCGTGGAAGGCCACTCCCCCTGAAATGGGTATTCACTTACAAGTTTGATGCAAACGGTTATCTCACCGGGTGCAAGGCGCGTATCTGTGTGCGCGGAGACCTCCAACCTTTCGACACACGCAGCAATACGTACGCGTCAACGCTGACGGCAAGATCATTCAGGGTCGCTATGGCCGTGATGGCTCATTTCGATCTCGAATGCAAGCAGCTGGACATCACTAACGCCTTCCTCAATGCCAGCCTCGAGGAGTTGGGAGAGCAGGTTCAGTGCGAGCTGCCAGATGGGTTCAAGAAGGAAGGGAAGATCGTGGAACTTGAGAAAGCACTGTACGGCCTTCGAGAGTATCCCTTGCTCTGGTATAAGGAGTTCTCAAGGACGCTCAAGGGCCTCGGTCTGATTCCCAACCCTGAAGACCCATGTCTCTGGCAAGATCTGGAGAAGCGTGTGATGGTGTTGTTCTCTGTGGACGACATCCTTGTGCTCTATGGGAAACACGATGAAGAGCATGGGAAGCGTATTATCGAGGGCATTATCAGCAAGTACGAGGCTCGCGTAGAGGGAGACATCGAATGGTTCCTGGGGATCCGTGTGAAGAGGGATCGGTCTATCCGCAAGGCTTGGCTGATCCATGACTCTTATATCGAGAAGACCTGCAAGCGTTACAACCTCGTAAATGCGAGCACCAGATTCCCTCGGACTCCACTCCCTTCAGCGGCCTGGAGAAGCATCAGGGACAAGCAACGAAAGCGCAGATCAAGGCTTTTCAGGAGCGCGTTGGATCATTGATCTACACAGCAGTGATGATCAGATCTGATCTGGCCTTTGCAGCTTCGGAACTCTCTAAGCATCTCCTGAATCCCAGTCCCGCTCATCTTGCTGCCGTTGAGCAAGCTCTTCGATACACCTACAGAACGCGGTATCTGGCTATTGCGTACGGCGGGGAGTTCAGTGAGGCTTAGCTCCTCCTCATCGCGAGCGATGCCTCATTTGCGGACGATGAGATCACACGTCGATCCTCCCAAGGATACATCTTCACCCTTTTCGGTGGCCCGATCCTGTGGAAAGCCGCGAGGCAAGCAACAGTCACGACATCAACCACGGAAGCAGAACTTTTGGCTCTTGAACAGACCGCCAAGGAGGCCATGGCTCTGGCAAGACTGTTCCGCAGCATCTCTTTGGACCTCGGAAAGTTGATGGAGATCTTCTGTGATAATCAACAGACGATTCGGCTTGTTGGTGCCAATGAGCGTATCAGCACAAAGCTTCGTCATGTGGATATCCAGAATATGTGGTTACGACAAGATTATACGGCTGGTAGCTTCGTTGTGACCTACCTGGCCACGGCTGATATGCCCGCTGACGGGCTCACAAAGAATCTCCCACGTCAGAAGTTTGAGCACTTCCCGAAGTTGCTTAACTTGCAAGATACTCAGGCTCTGGTAGCACCAGAAGCCTTGAAGTCAGTTGAGGACCTCAATGACGAGGAAGAGAAGTAGAACTCGATGACTGGCACAATGCACTCATATTAGGACATCGCGCGTCCAGAGACGGCTCCTGTTGCCAAGGGGCGATCGACCTAAAGCATCATTGCAAGGATAGCCAAGGGAGCCATTTCTGGAGGTTGATGCAAGATGGGACCACCATACAACGCTACAGTATAGGGTATCACGCCAGGGTACTCAAGGGCCATTTTTAGAGGTGCCAGTTGATGTTGTACCCATGCTGATCACACAGTCAAGGGGAGCATCAACCTTCTCAATTAGGACTAGCTAGTACTGTAGTCCTGCTCATCAATAATATGTTCTGTCGACCACAATGCCAACGCCGGATGGATGGATGGATGGATGGATGGATAGATTATTTCGCCCGGAGGCACTAAGCCTACACACATACACTTTATTAACGCCTAGCAGGGTAACCCGATAGGGCAACTATTACTAAGCTACTTGTACATTTCTTGAAGTAAATTCTTGACTCTTTGAACCCTTATATCGGCTGTTTCTAGCTTCTGTTTCCTCTTTTCTAGCTTATCTTTACGGATTCTCGTAGGTTAGTATTAGTAAGCTAGCTTGAAGGCTATTCTCCAAGTGTTCAACGTCCTATCTTCAGCAGCTAAAGTAGTACTTCTTATCTATAGTACGAGATAGTTAGTATTAAGTAGTCGAAAAGTAGTTAAAAATAGTCGGTATTATTAGCTATTCCTTTGCTAAAGATTAGCGTCGAACTGTCTTGTAGCTATTGCGAACTGTATCGTAATTCGGACGGCTTTTATATTAAGAGTCTAGCTCTTATCGTCTAATAGCGATTTTCCTCTTAAGTAAAAGGAAATATTGCTTCTATAAATGTTTGTATATTAGAACATCTCGGTTCGATATATAGTCTATCTTCGGTATCGAAAAAGAAAGTGTTCGACTATCTCTTTTGCTTGTCCGCAAGCATATTGATCTAAAAGTATAGCTTTGATAAAGAATAGGTACGAGTTCAGTCTTATTATACTTGTCTTTAACTATACAAGTACGCTAGCTTCCTTCTTCGTTAATTAGTTATACAGTTGTCGAATATATTTGCTTAATAGTACTACGTCGACTTTTTTTAGAAAGTTTTCTAACTTTTTCTAGTAAGCTTTTAGTAGTACTTCGCTTTGCGCGTACGAGATTAAGCGTTATTGATCGTATCTTACATTGTAGTACCTTTATTTCTATATCTTAACAGCTAACTACTTTAGCTATCTCTTTAGTACGCGTCTAAAGTTAGTCGTCTTTGCTAGTCGAAAGCTATACGACTATTATCGTATTGCCTTCTATCCGAAGTTTTCTAATAGACGTATAGATACTACAAACGTATTTTTAGCTAGACTATTATCGTAGTTTTTTTAGTATAAGTATAGCTACCTTGTTTCTAGTTATAAACGTAATATTATAATATCTAAGACGCAAGAGTTAGTTAAAAGCGTATACTATTGCGGCTAGCTTTCTTACGTATAAGTTTTACTCTACCTTCAAACCGAAAGTGTAAGAGAAAGTATTAATAGTCGGTTTACTCTGTATAGATTTGCGTATTTCGATTACTCTTGCTATTACTACTGTCCTTTTCTTTGCTGAGTTGCTTACTATAATACGGACTGTAGAGTTTAGTCTCTACTACTCTACCGAATCGTCAGCGATAGCGTATACTCGCTTCTCCTATAGTACGATTGTAAACGGGTTAATAGTCTCGAGATCTTCTATCGGAATATCCTTTAATACTTCTGTTACTTGAAAAAGTAACGATTAGTATTATTTTCGGAGTTTCTGTATCTAGGATATATTCTTACGTAGCAGGTTAGTTTCGAGTAAAGTGTAGATATCTGTCTATAGTTTAATAGATCTCCTCTAGAGTCTATCTTCTACGGTAAGGATATTAGCTTCTACTTCTGCTACACTTATAGCTACTATTATAAACGTTCTAACTATAGCTTATACTCCTATTTTCTAAACCCTGTTGATAAGTATAGCTACTTTATATCTACACCCGTACTTCTAGACATTAGAAGCGTAGTCTACTACTAGTACTACTATAGATGTGAATAGTTGTCGCGTTATAGCCGGTAATAGTCTTCTGAGCCGCTTTAACTCTATCGCTACTTCTAGTCCCTTCGAAGCTACTTTTACCAAGTATTCTTTATATTTAAACTTCGCATCTATAATTACGCCGAAGATTTTAACGTATTCTTTTAGTTAGATAGCTTTTCTCTTGATCGTAAATAGCTAAGAGTTTATTTTATACAGTTTACGAATAAAGTAGATTATTATAGTCTTATCTGCTTCAAATATCGCTCCGCTTCTCTTCTCTTACTTCAAAGTATTATAGATAATCGTTTCTATACCTTCCCGATTACTCTACGCTATAAGCTTTATAACTTAATATTACAAACTTACAAGTAACGAAGGTGCCCCGCTAATAGATAAAGAAAAGGGTATACAAAGCTTATCGCACGGTATAAGCTAAAGACTTAGAGTTACGTAACTAATAGATATAATCAGTCTAAAATTATATCTATTACTAATTAGACTAATCGGTTAACGATTAGATTTATTACTACTATCTCTACAGTTATATAAAGAAGAACTTTTTATAGTTTCTAGTTAAGTAGTTCTTAATTACTTTAGTAATTAATCTAAGTATTCTCTTAAGCTTACTACTTATTTAAATAAAACTTTATCTTAATAACTCTATAATAACTATCGATACTAGTACTTACTTACCTTAAGTAATAGAAATTTACTTCTAACTTTTAAATTCTTTAAAGATCGTTATATTTTAATTACTCTTATTCGGTAAGTATTTACTACTTAACAGCTAACAAACGATAGCGTTTAAGTAGAAAGAATCTTTATCAACTACTAATATAGCCGCTACGTTAAAAGAAAAATTTACTACAATAATTATACAATTTCGTTCGAAACTAAATAATACTAAGAAAGACTTTAAGAAAAGTAACTATACTACTAAGATTAAAGTACTTTAACTGGCTTTTTACGATAGTAATTGTAAAAAACTATAGCTTTTTATTATTTAGTACAAAGCTTATATCGATACTAACGTTTCTATTTTAAACTATACTTACGAAAAGGTTATAACTACTAAAAGACTACTCGTTAGTAGAACAGCTAAATAATACGAACTATATTTAAAAGATTGCTTAGACTATAAGTTTAAAGAACGATAGTTTAAGACTAATTAGCTATTTAACAACTTAAATATATTTTAAGACAAGTTACGTAAAACTTTTAACAACGTAGATAAATAACGAATAGCCGAACGACAACTCTTATTTTTAAAGTAACGAAGATCGACGTCTACGTACGTAGTAAAGTTTAAATAGTTCGTAGGAAAACTCTAATAAAAAGAAAAAACTCTTAAAATCTAGTTTTATAATAGACTATACAACAATATAAAAGATAAGCTTAACTGTAAAGACCGATTTGTACAACTCTATAAGTATATTAAGAATACTATAAAAATCGATAATCGTTTATATAAATAGTAGTTAAAAAAACGAAAAAGAAAAACTATTTAGAGAAAAGTTAACTATAGTAATATAGCTAATATAAAGACTAAAAAGTCAATAGCTATTAGAAGTTACTTTAGACTTATAGACTTAGATACTACTTAACAAGATAACTTTAAGAAAAATAAGAAATATTTTAACTGTAGAAAAGCAAGATATTTTATAAAAGAATATCGCTAGCTAAAAAGAAAAAAGACTTAGAAGTTAATCTCTAAGAAGAAAATCTAAATAATAATTACTACTAAGTTACAAACTATCGCGATAATAAAAAAAATACGAAACTTCGATCTACTTTTTTACTAAATAGAAGAAAACTAAAAGAAAAAAAAAGAAAAAGAAGTCGAAATTATCGTCGTACCTGAGTATAACGTACAAATATTACTAGAAAATCTATTCAATTTACTCGACGAAAAATAAAATGAAGATAGAGAAGTAGCTAAAAGACTTAAATTCGCTAACTATAAGAATTTATAGCTAAACGCTTTAAAATACTAAAACTTTATATAAATTTCGTATATCTAAATAAAATATATAAACTACTTGTACGAGAAACTTAATAATCGATAAATACTAAAACGAATACTAAAAAAACAACTTATTTTATATTTTTATTAACGAATCGATTTAGTCGAATATATAAAGAGTTACAAAACTAACAACTTCTTATATCTAATATTATATAGAACGATATTACTACGTAGAATAGTAAGTAAACTATTAGAAAAAAACTTATTAAATACTTAAATCGAATAAACTATAAAAGAAAAATATTAAATACTTTTTTTTAAGTTTTATATTTAAGAAAAAATATTAAAACAATTACGATAACAAGTTACTATACAAATACTTATACTATACTTAAACAAAAGTACTAAATTAAACTCTTTAGTAATAACGAATAGATTTTTAAAAACGATCGATAAATAAAAACGATTGTTAAAATAAACTACTTAATTTAAAACTAAATATAAAGAAAAGTAAATAAAACGAAAAACGTTAAACTTTCAAAAAAAACTTTCGGATAATACTTATTCAGAAGTAAAAAACAACTTAAAAAATAAATAAAAAACTAAAGAACAATAAGCTTAATAATAGAAAAACTAATACTTTCGCTTTAGCTAAGAATACTTAAAAAACAATAAACGTTAGTTATAAAGAAACTATACTAACGAAATAATAAATCTTTATACGCGATTAAAAGAACTAAGTACTTTTAAATAATAATCGATATAGAAAAAAGAAAAATCTAAACAATAGTAAATAATAAAACTTAAAGAAACTACGTTTTGTTAAATCTCGTTAATATATTAAAATTACTTTAGAAAAAAAAAGATAAGCTTTACTGACTTAGAACTATTAATAGAAACGATATCGACTACAAAAACAGAATAGTAAATATAAAAACTATACTTTTCTATATTTTTATTAACAACTAAAGTTATCGGATAATGTTCGATATTATAGAAATCTTATCGTATAGTATAGTACTAAAGATACCTTAGCTACAAGCGAATAACCTACGAGTCAACTAGAAAATAAACTAACTCTAATAAAAAACGCTAAGAAAAAAGTTAGCTTCTATAAAAAACAAACTTTATAAAGAAAAGCTTATACGTAATTTTAGAAGAACTCTAATAATCTACTATACTATTATAGAACTTTTGTTAGTATCGTTACGAGCGATTCTAAAAGAATACTAACAATACAACAAACTATTTAAACTCGAACTTAAAACAAAACTACTTAAATATAGTCGCTAAGATTACGAGATTAATCTCTAGCTAAGTAAAAAGCTTAGATTCTACAAAATTTACTTTTTAAATAAAGTATAACTCTAAGCTTTAAAAGAATATTTTAAAAAAAATCTAAAGAAAAACTATATATAACTATCAACGTTACTAGTAAAATATTCGATCTTATTTATACTAAAGAAGAATAGAAAATTATAGTTTTGTATAAACTACTAATAGTTTAATAGTATTACTATTAAAGATCGAAAACTACTACTTTTAATATTAAAACTAAAAGATTAATTATATAAAGTTTAAGTTATAACTACGTTAAACTTTAAAAAAGTATATAATCTTATTAGAATAAAAGAAAGAAATAAGTAAAAAATAATATTTTAAACTTATATAAGATATTATAAATACTACGTAATGTTTTTCGGACTTACTAACGTACTAGTAACTTTTTAAAGAATAATTAATAACGTTTTATATAAATATTTAAACGATTTCGTTGTCGTATACTTTAATAATATACTTATTTACTTAGAAAACTTCGAAAAATATAAAAAATACGTTTACTTTGTTTTACAAGTATTACAAAACGCGAAGTTATTAGTCGAACTAGAGAAATATAAATTCTATAAATAAACTATAAAGTTTCTAAAGTATATAATATTTTTAAAGAAAATCGTTATAAATTTAAATAAATTTAAAGTTATCGAAGAATAGCCGATACTAACAATAGTTAAAGAAATACGATCTTTTTTAAAACTTACTAGATTCTATTAGAAGTTCGTTAAAAACTATAGCAAAATCG
>JAMAJW010000198.1:0-10309 GCA_023628855.1 Coniochaeta sp. PK30-01 | reverse complement strand
GTTAAATATTAAAATTTATATAGTTAATCTTTTAGTTTTAATATTGAAAATAATAGTTTTAATCTTTAATAGTAATACTATTAAACTAATAGTAGTTTATATAAAACTATAGTTTTCTATTCTTTTTAAGTATAAATAAAATTAGATATTTTATTCGTAATATTAATAATTATATATAGTTTTTCTTTAGATTTTCTTTAAAATATTTTTTAAAAACTTATAGTTATACTTTATTAAAGAAATAAATCTTGTAGAATTTTAGTTTTTTATTTAACTAAAGATTAATTTTGTAATTTTAGCAACTATATTTAAATAATCTTATTTTAAACTCAAACTTAAATAGTTTATTATATCGTAAGTATATTTTTTTAGAATCGCTTTTAACGATATCGATAAAATTTCTATAATTATATAGTAGATTATTAAAGTTTTTAAAACTTATATATAATCTTTTTTCGTAAAGTTTGTTTTTTATAAAAGCTAATTCTTTTTTTAACGTTTTTATTAAAATTAACTTATTTTTTAGTTAACTTGTAAATTATTTATTTATAGTTAAAGTATATTTAGTACTTTATTATATAATAAAATCTTTATGATATTGAACGTTATTTAATAACTTTAATTATTAATAAAGATATAGAAAAGTATAGTTTTTATATTTACTATTCTATTCTTATCATCAATATTGTTTCTATTAATAGTTTTAAATTAGTTAAGTTTTTTTTAAAGTAATCTTAATATATTAACAAGATTTAGTAAAATATAGTTTCTTTAAGTTTTACTATTTACTATTACTTAAAAAAAATTCTTTTATATTAATTATAATTCAAAAGTATTTAGTACTTTTAGTTATATATAAAGATATATTCTTTTCTTAGTATAATTTTTATAGGTAATATTTGTCGTTTTTTTAATATTATTGATTAGAGTAAAAGTATTAGTTTTTCTATTGTTAAACTCGTTATTTTTAATTTTTTAATCGCTTTCTTCTAAACTATTTTTCTTTTTGAAATACGTTTTATCTAAGAGTTTTTCTTAAAGATTTAACGCTTTTCGTTTTACTTATTCTTTTTCGTACTTAGTCTTCAATCAAATAGTTTATTATAATAATTATTTTTATTTATTAATTGTTTTTAAAAGTCTATCTACTACTATTTAAAAACTTAATCTAATACTTTTACTTAAATATAGTATAAGTATTTATATAATAACTTACTATTATAGTTATTTTAACGTTCTTTTCTAAATATAAAGTTTAAAAAAAACGTTTAATATATTCTTTTTATAATCTATTTGATTTAAGTAATTAATAAGTTTTTTTCTAATAGTTTATTTACTATTTGTTAGTATATAGTAAAATATAAAGCGTAAGGCCTATAAGTAGCGTAATATAAAGCTCTTATACAAGCTTGTAGATGTTACGAGTAGCGCAAGATCTACAGAGACTAAACTGCTACAAGTAATCGAATACGTATAGTAATATTTGCGCTGTAGAAAGGGAAAAGAAACTATCTACAGTTTTACGCGACTAGAAAGTAAGATAAGGGCGGGGACTTCTACTCGTATAGGTTACTCGAGTAAACTTTAGAAGTATAAGTTCAATTCTCTTACTAACTTGTAGTATATAGCTTTTAAGCAAAAGATCTACTAGACTGTAATACTACCCCTTTCTTACAAAAAGATTTGCTTTCAAATTGTACTATTTTATACTATATAATAGTAGTAGCTTGTCTATTAGAGTTAAATATTCGTAGTCGCTAGTATATTGTTATCCGGGTATAAGGTATCTTCTTTATCTGTAACTGTTACTTTTTCTTACTTCTGTAGTTTTAGCGGCGGGCTAAGAGTTTCCGGATAAGCATTATAGAATACTTTAAGATATACTATAACGTTTTTAAAGTTAACTACGTTGTAGTATATAAAGTTAAGGTTTTATTTTCGTTACTATACTTAGTACTATAACTTGTAGCGGTATAAGTATAATAATTCTACTTTATCTACTTCTTATTCTAATTCTTCGTAAACTATTTTTATTTCCGGTCTTTCGAATTTTTATCTTAGCAAAAGGTTCTCTAAAGAGCGCCGAAGCCGATCTGTTAGAAAAGTATCGGTACTTTTCTAACCTTCCGGAACGTTTAACTAGTACGAATATCTTTTTAAAGCTTTAATCCGGTAACTCTAGCAAGTTATAAAGAAGTTTAGCTTATCGTTCGGTCGGCTAAAAGACTAGACTTTTTTCTAAATATATATAGTATTTCTTACGCCGAAATCTAATTCGTACTGATAAAAGTTCGCTTTGCGAGTTATAGTTATTTAAAACTTTTTTATAGCTTTTTATACTTCGTCTACGTACTTTTTTAAAATAAGTATTATTTATTAAGTATCTTATTACGAGAACTATTCTCTTAGAGTTAAGTTAAAGTTGCGTAAGTTTAACTTCTTTTTTTAGTTTTATATCTAAAGTATCGGGAAACTAAAGAAGATCTTATAAAGTAATATACTTGTCGAGTTTTAGAGTAACGAGTTCTAAATATAGTCGATTGTTAAAAATTTCTCTAGCTAGTTATTTTAAAAGTAGTTAAAATAAAGTCGGATTCGCTAATTAATATATTAATTTATAATTTCTATTTATTTTACTATTTATAAGTATCTTAAAAACAATAGTTTCTAACAAATCTTTAAGATTTAAGATATTTTATTTATAAAATCTATTATAAACTATAACTTTCGATCGTTAGTAATAGTATTCGGGAGTCTAAACAAAAACTTTAATAGAATAGTATCGCTATATCTTAAGCAGTTACGTTTTTTGTATAAAAGATAATCTAGTAGTATTTAGATAAACTATTTACGATAACTATTACGTTATCTAAGTTACTTTTACTTAAAAGTATTTCTTTAAAATCGATAACGAAGTATTATTAAATCTATTATAAGATAAGAAATAAGTAAAGTAAACTAAAAGTTTTATTACGTAGTATCTTCGAAGCTTAATATACTACGTAGTTAACGACGTACTAATTTATATTTTTACTTTAGCTTTTCTACTAGTATTATTATATTATTAGCTTTTTTATCTTATTCTATTCTAAGTAAACAGATAACGAATAAGTATAAATATCGCTTAATAAGCGTATACGTAAGTTATCAGTATCTAAGACGACTAGCTTACCTTCTTAAAGAAAATATTAGTTTCTTTAAAGTATAAAAGAACTTATTTCTTCTTTTAAACGAATGTATTCTTAGTATAGTTCGAAATTAAAGTATAAACAGTTAGCCGTTAATAATATATTAGTAAACTTTATATTACTAAACTCTAAGATATTTCTAAAGTTAAAAATATAAATCGGTTCTTCAGCTATAAGCTTATTAGTTAATAGTATTATCTTAAAGATAGTTATAATACGTTTAGTTTTTTCTTTTACCTTTATTATTTTAGAAATTTCTAATTTATATAAAAAAGTATTTACTACTACGTTTTTCGTTCTTAAATAATAAGTAAAAAAATAGTAGTATTAAACTAATAGTTTTATTTAATAGACTTAATATTTATTAAGTTTCTTTTTAATACTAAAGAACTCTAGCGTACGATAGTTAGTTAGTACTTTAAATTAGTAGTTCTATATACTAATTAACTTAGCTTTTTAGTATTTTAAAGCGTATATAATAGCTAGTAACTCTTTATTATAAATAAAGTATCGTATTTCTATATTTTTATTATAATAAATATAAAAGCTACTAGATATTACTCGCTATTACTTAAGTTTCGTTAAAATAATATTACTTCTAGTACGTTATTTAACATATCTATTTCTAATAAGGTATTTTATCCGAAGACAAAGTATTAGAAGATTAGTATGTTTAAAAGCTAGACTTTTAACTCGTCGAAAATTTCTTAATAGTCTTCGGTCTAAAAGAAGCTTTCTCTTTTTCAAGTTAAGTTATTTAAAAACTTTATTATACGTTTGTAATCTTTAATAAATTTCCGGTAAAAATTATAGAACTTTAAAAAAATTAAATACTTTAGATAGTAGTAAGTTTTATTTAATCTTTAATAATTATTATTTTCTTCGAATCGACTATAATATTATTAGTACTAATTATAAAACTTAAAAATTTCGTTTAAGTTATATAGAATTCGTACTTGTTTAAGTTTAACTACAAACCGGCTTTCTTTAAGCGTTCTAATATTCGTCAAACGTAGATCTAATATTCTTCTACAGAATCGGAGAAGATAAAGATATTGTTTATATAAACGCTATAAAAATTATCTAAATATTCTATTAAAACTTTGTTAATATACTTTTAGAATATAAATAAACTATTTATTAAACTAAATAAAAAGACTTTATATTTATAAACTTTATAATAAGTTTAGAAAATAGTAAATTCTTCGCTATTAGAGTATATTTAAATATAGTAAAACGTTTAATAGATATTGATCTTAGTAAATACTTTAGTTTTCGATATCTACGAAAGAGTTTCTTCGATAAGTAAGAAAAGATACTAGTTTTTTTTAATTAAAATATTTAACTTACAATAGTTTATATAAAAGCGTAATCTTCTATTAGTTTTAAATAAAAATAAAATAAAAGTTATTTATAAAGCCGAACTAGTTTCGATAAAACTTTTATCAAAGTTTTCTAAAATATATTATTAATAAGCTTTAAGTTCTTTTATAAATATTTTATAAAAAAAGCTATAACTTAAGTCTTTTAGTTTCTTATCGGTTTTTAGTTTAATCTTATAGTCTAGTATACAGTATAAAAGAAGTTCGTTAGATTTAGTTTTACTAAAACTATCGAGTAAATTGTAATAGTACTTAAGAACTTTTTCTAAAACTTTTCGACGTAGTTTAAAGTTATCTTTTAGTAAGATTTACAAAGTTATCTTTTCTTTTTTATTTTATATATAGTAGTCGATCTCGTAGAAGCTAGTAATACTAATATAAGATCGCTTTACTACAATTCGAAAAAGGTCGGCTCTAATAATAACTACGTTAATTATTTTTCTAATAAGTCAGGATATTTCTCGTAGCTTCGTAAAAGTAACTTAGTAATAGTAAAGCGATAATAAATACTACTTTATTTTATTCAAGTCTAGTTTTCTCTAAAAAATCGCTTATAAAGTAGTAAAGTTTTTAGTATACGTTCGGCGAGATAGAATCTATTCCGAGTATAAAGTATCAGTTATTAATTTCTTTTGATAATATAGCTTTTTTAGCTACTTCTTAACGTCGTTAAGTATACGCGATCGTTTTGTATCTTTATATCTACTTATAGTACACTAACGTTCTTCTATATCTATCTTTTTAGTACGTCGCTTTACTTTTACTTTTTATTAAAGCGATAGAAATATAAGTAGTAATCTTATTGCGTTATTTATTATAATATCTTAATCTAGTAGCTTTTCTAGCTAAATATTAAAGAATTGTAAATAATAGTGATAATAATTAACTTTTATATCGTAAATATCGAACTACTTTTTTCTAATAATAAAGTTATATTTTATATTGATAATCAAAAAGATAGAATTATATATAGTTCGCTATTAGATATAGAAATATTTTAGTAATACTATATTAATATATTAAATCGATTTGCTATTATATCTTCTAATTAAGTATAGTTTAAACTTATCGATTTTTTAAAAGTATAGATATTTAAAAAGTTTCTATACAAAACTAAAACTAATAAACAAATAACTATTTACTTCTATATCAAGTAAAGTATTATAAGTAATTAACGATATTTTATTATAAGCTATAGTACTAGCTATAGTAAAAGTTTTTTTTTTAAAAATATTAAGTAAGAAAATCGTACGGGATATTTTTGAAAATTTAGTTAATAATTATAATCTATAGTAATAGTAGTTACTTTAAAAGAAAAACGTTATTCTTTAGAGTATTTAGTTTTCCGAACTATTAGTAACTTCTCTATCGTCTTTTTTTAGTTAGCTATTTACTTTATTAATAGTTAAGATAAAAGTTTCTTTTAAGAATCTAGTAGTTAAAAGTTTATTTTAATAGTAGTTGTTTATAATAGTTTAAATATTAGCTTTTTTAATATTTACTATAGTTAACGTATTCTTTGTAAAGTAATCGCGTAAATTATAACTAATTTGTTAGCAATTGAAATAATAATTTTCGATAATAAGTTTTTTTAATACGTCGAAAAAGAGTTTATTCTAACGAGCTAGGGTAGTAGTAATTAAAATAGAGTATATAAAACGAACGACTAGAATAGTAATAATATTATTTCTTCTTATAAGTTAAGAATAGTATAGAAGAAGAATACTAGTATTCTTAACTGTAATGATTTTCTAAGTAACTTTACGATAAACGTAAGTTTATTTATAAATATAAACAATTTTAAAACTATATTTAACAAAGTAGTCGAAGTCTATAGTATCGTTAAAATACTAAATAGCGAAAGTAGTTTATAAAGTTAAAATTAAAACTTAATTAAAGTCTTCTTTCTAGTCGTCTAAACTTTTTTTAACTTTTCTAGTTAGTCGTATAAATTCGTTTTTAAAGTTGTCGAAGTTATTGTTAAGCTTTATCTCTAGTACCTTATACGTATTAATAGCGTTTTCGTATTCGTTTTTATTACGATACTAGTTGTATAGATAAGTAAAAAGCTTTTCTATAGAATCTAAACGTTTAAGATTATTCTCGCTAACGTAAAGTTTTAAAGTTTCGGCTACAGAAAGTTTTAAACATTTTTCGATATAAAATATTCGAGCTTCTTTATCGTTCTAGTAGTTTTAATTTACTTTTAACTTATTATAGACTAGATAGTACTATACTTTAAATATAATTTTATCTTTTTTCTTATTATTATAGAAGACTAATAAGTTAAGTAATTTAATAGTTTAAAAAGTTTTTCTAATTATATAGTCGGTATAGTATAAATATAATTCGTTAAAGTATTATAAGCTTAAGATAAAATTATAAATAATTTAGTAGTATACTTTTAAAGTTAAATAATTTTGAAATTATAAACTTCAATAAGATTTTGTAATTCTATAATATAGTCGGTAGCTAAAACTAATCTAATTTTAA
Source organism: Coniochaeta sp. PK30-01 (assembly GCA_023628855.1). NCBI lineage: Eukaryota > Fungi > Ascomycota > Sordariomycetes > Coniochaetales > Coniochaetaceae > Coniochaeta > Coniochaeta sp. PK30-01. The sequence continues at coordinate 3,246 of JAMAJW010000198.1, read as the reverse complement.
TATTTTACTTGTATTCGCTAAAAAAGTAAACGATTATTGTAATAAAATATAAAGCTTTAGTAAAGTTTTTATACTATTTGTATAAAGTATTTCGCTTTCTTTTTACAATCTAGCAAAAGCGATAAATATTATTTATTTATTACTCGTAAACAATTATAATTAATACGCGAAGTTTTATCTTTTTAAAAATAGTTTAAAAGTTTTCTTTAACTTTAACGATAAAAGTTTAACAATCTATTATTTTATCGAAGCGTAATTAAGTTTCTTTGTTAGCTATAGTTATAAAAGTAAATAGAAAGTTAAATCTAATACTTTTTTTACTATAATATTTAGCAAAATTAGTAAAGCGTTTAAGTAAATCGACTTTATTATAATAGTCGAAAGTTAATTTAGTAAAATTAAATAGTTTTTCAAAACTACAATTATCGTTAAACTATATTGCTAGTTTATCGAGTAAGTAAGTCTTAGCTTTACTATCTTTAGCCGTATTTCTATAGAAAGTATCGGTATTATCTTAAGACTAAAGTTACGAAGTATCGAAAAAGTATTAACAAAACTTCGTAATACTTACTTTCTTAAGGTTCGGCTATTATCTACGAAGATCTTCTAAGTTAAAGCAGATAGACTTTTTAGCAGTAGTAACTTAAGCGGCTAGTTCTTCGGCCGAGCGAACTATAGTTGTAGTTCGAACGGGATAACTAAATAATGTTGTATTTATATTTTAAAGATATTCGGATAAAGTCTTAGCGTTTGTTAATAAACATATCGGGTGTCGGGATTGTTATTTAGTATTCCCGTCGTTAATAAAGATCTCGATAACGTAGTTCTACGTATCGCGTAGCGGTTAGTAGAAATATTATAATACTTTTATAAACAATAAAAGAGCGTAAATATAGTATTACAAATAGCGTAAGATTTATAGAAACTAAGCTACTATAAGTAATCGAATATATATAGTAATATTTACGTTGTAGAAAGGGAAAAGAAGTTATTTATAGTTTTGTATAACTAGAAAGTAAGATAAAGGCGGAGACTTCTACTCGTACGGGTTACTCGGGTAAACTCTAGAAGTATAAGTTCAATTCTCCTACTAATCTGCGGCATATAGCTTTTAAGCAGAAGATCTGCTAGCCCGTAACAGTAGAGTGCTTACAAAGCTTATAAGATACTATAGTGCTAGTAGAGCCTCGTAGTGCTAGTGCGCTTGCGGAGCTTGTAGAGCCTACACAAGTTGTAGCAAATGTTTCAACTACTACAACTTTCAAGCTATAAGACTACAAAGGATAACAGAGCTCCGTTAGGTACTAACTAAATACATAGTCTTGGAAAACTTAGACCCTTCTGTAGCAGTTGAGCAAGTAAAACTTATACATTTTAGCCTACACCTTTACTTTTTAGCCTTCTACTAATCAAAAGCTTACAATCCTTATAACTAACTGCTGAAGGGTTTAAGATTAATATAAACATTTTCCAAACTAGTATTATTTTTCTAGTTATTACTAACAAGCTTATAACAAACGCTCTTTTTAATAATGACTTTAATACGTCTAAATCTTCTACAATAGTATTTTCTATATTACTAATATTACTACTATCTTCTCTTTAATTACTATTTCTATTATTATTATAATTTTAGTTAGTTTTTCTTATACTATCTTTTGATAATTTATTTCTTTCGTTTTTATTTAGCTAAATTTAAATACTTTCTAATTATTACTTACCCGACGTTTAGTTTACTAAGTTTTCTAATTCGAAGATACTAACCGAATACTACGACTTTTATTTAGAAAACTTTCTTCGACGTATAGAATAACTTTAGAATAATATTCGTTCTAAATACGTTCGATTTAACTTTTTAACTTTTTTTACTATATAGTATACTTTACTTTCATATAAGCAAAAGCGTAACGTAATACGAGTTTGATCGTTACAAATTATACTTAATTAACTTGTTATTCGAGAATTCTTATCTACGTCTAAGATTATATTTTAGTTTGAAGATATATCTATTGACTTTAAAGCTATTTAGGAAAAACTTAATATACTAAGTAAAAGTATTTTAACTTTTTCTAGCTTTGAGCAAATTGTTTTTTTTAACTATAAACTTTTTAACTAAAATAACGTTTCTAAAGCTACTTTTTATATTAGAATAGATTTCTAATATCGATTAAGTCTATTTTACAATATTGTTGTCTTATACTAATATTGAATATTTAGTATTTTACTTTATTTACTTTTTTTTCGAACTATTTAACTATAAAAAGTATATCAAAGTAGTTTTTAAAGTTAACGTAGTCGAACAATAGAAAACTCTATCTTTCGAATATATTTCTTTATAATCTTTTCTATTTTTATATTTACGTTTAAACTTAAAAAAGATTTTGTCTACTAAGTATTCGGTATTTATTTTTAAACAAGTAGCGTTCTTTATCGTATTTAAGATATTCTTTTGAAGTTTAGTATTTATTTTTTTTACTAAATAATAAGTTAGTTTATAAGTAAAATTACTAACTTTACTATAATATATATATTTATTCTAATCTATTTAATTAACTTAGTTAAAGTTAAAGTTTATAAAAGAACTTTAAAAAAATTATTAACGACTTTAGTATCGTAGTCATTTACAATAACTTTAACTTTATATAACGTATTAATAGTTTTAGTATAAGTTAAAAAGATATTATAGTTAACTTAACGACGTATTATATTATTAGAAGTTTAGATATTTCTAAGCTATTTATAAAGTCGTAGTTTCGATTTTACGAACGTTTTTAATTAAAATAAATTACTAGATACTTTCTTTTTTTCCTTTTTTTCTTCTACGATACTATATTATATATAATAGTAAAGGGTATTAAGTTAATTTTTTTAAACGTACTTGCTACTTTTATAGTAAATACTATCTTTTTCTTTACTATTAAAAGAGCTACGATTTACAAAAACTATATTCTTTAAACTTTAACTATTAACGAAAACGAAGGTAAAGTAACTAGTATCTATTAAGTATATGATAAAATATAGCTTAAGTATCTTAATATATAACAAAAGATATTTAAAATAAACAACTATCTTTAGTTTATATATAACAACTGTACAACTACTCAGAGTATCTATATTATTTAGTTTTAGTAGTTAGAAACTTTAGAAACGTATGAACGTAAGTAATAAATATAAAGGTTAAGATAAGCGCATAAGGTGTTAAGGAAGCTTAATAATATAGTATAAGTACTATAAAGGTGTAAAAGG
>JAMAJW010000197.1:0-10615 GCA_023628855.1 Coniochaeta sp. PK30-01 | reverse complement strand
TAGATTTGTAATATTTGCCACTTAGAATATTCTAGTAGGTTCTAGAAATTCTATACGTAATATTTAACGTATATTGTTATTGTATTTTTATACTAGTATAGCCTTTTAATATTTTAAATATCTTTATATATATCGATAATTAAAAAAATAGAATTATGTATAGTTTGTATAGTTTGTTATTAAATATAGAAGTATTTTAGTAATACTATATCGATATATTAAATAGATTTACTATTGTATTTTCTAATTAAGTATAGTTTAAACTTATCAATTTTTTAGAAGTATAAATATTTAAAGAGTTTTTATACAAAACTAGAACTAATAAACAAATAACTATTTGCTCTTATATTAAGTAAAGTATTATAAGTAGTTAATAATATTTTATTATAAACTATAGTATTAGCTATAGTAAAAGGTTTTTTTTAGATATTAAATAAAAAAGTCGTACAAAATATCTTTAAGAATTTAATTAATAGTTATAATCTATAATAATAATAGTTATTTTAAAAAAGAAACGTTATTTTCTAAAGTACTTAGTTTTCTAAACTATCAATAGTTTCTTTATCATTTTTTTAGCTAGTTATTTACTTTATTAGTAATTAAAATAAAAGTTTCTTTTAAAAGTTTAGTAATTAAAAGTTTACTTTAATAATAGTTATTTATAATACTTTGAATATTAGTTTCTTTAATATTTGCTACAGTTAACGTATTTTTTATAAAATAATCGTACGAATTATAACTAATCTATTAGTAATTAAAATAGTAATTTTTAATAATAAACTTTTTTAGTACGTTAGAAGAGAGTTTATTCTAACGAACTAGAGTAGTAGTAGTCGGAATAAAGTATATAAAACAAGCAATTAAAGTAATAATAATATTATTTCTTATAAACTAAAAATAGTATAAAAGAATAATATTAGTATTTTTAGCTATAACGATTTTTTAAATAGCTTCGTAACAAATATAAGTTTATTTATAAATATAAACGATTTTAGAGTTATATTCGATAAAGTAATCGAAGTCTATAATATTGTTGAAATACTAGATAACGAAAGTAATTTATAAAGGTAAAGTTAAGACTTAATTAAAGTTTTCTTTTTAGTCGTTTAAGTTCTTTTTAACTTCTTTAATTAGTTATATAAACTTATTTTTAAAGTTATTAAAGTTATTACTAAGTTTTATTTCTAATACTTTATATACGTTAATAGTATTTTCGTATTTATTTTTATTATAATACTAGTTGTATAAATAAATAAAAAGCTTTTTTATAGAATTTAAACGTTTTTTAATATAAAATATTTAAACTTTTTTATTGTTTTAGTAGTTTTAATTTACTTTTAATTTATTATAAACTAGATAGTATTATATTTTAAATATAACTTTATTTTCTTTTTTATTATTATAAAAGACTAATAAGTTAAGTAATTTAGTAGTTTAAAAAATCTTTCTAATTATATAATTAATATAATATAAAGTATAGTTCGTTAGAATATTATAAGTTTAGAACAAAACTATAAATAATTTAATAGTATACTTTTAAAATTAAATAATTTTAAGATTATAAACTTCGATAAAATTTTATAATTTTATAATATAGTTAGTAATTAAAACTAACCTAACTTTAATATCTTATTTATACTTATTAAAAGAATAAGTAATAGTTATAGTAAAATATAAAACTTTAGTGAAATTTCTATACTATTTGTATAAAATATTTCGTTTTCTTTTTACAATTTAGTAAAAGTAATAAATATTATTTATTTATTATTCGTAAGTAGTTATAATTAATACGTAAAGTTTTGTTTTTTTAAAAATAACTTTAAAGTTTTTTTTAACTTTAATAATAAAAGTTTAATAATTTATTATTCTATTAAAGTATAACTAAACTTTTTTATTAACTATAATTATAAAAATAAATAAGAAGTTAAATCTAATACCTTTTTTACTATAATATTTAGTAAAATTAATAAAGTATTTAAATAAATTAACTTTATTATAATAATTAAAAATTAACTTAGTAAAAATTAAATAGTTTTTTAAAACTATAATTATTATTAAACTATATTACTAGCTTATTAAATAAATAAGTTTTAACTTTACTATTTTCAATTATATTTCTACAAAAAGTATTAGTATTATTTTAAAATTAAAGTTACGAAGTATCGAAAAAGTATTAATAGAACTTTATAATACTTATTTTTTTAAAGTTCAGTTATTATTTATAAAAATCTTCTAAATCGAAGTAGATAAACTTTTTAACAATAATAACTTAAGTAGCTAGTTCTTCGACCGAACGAGCTATAACTATAGTTCGAATGAAATAACTAAATAATATCGTATTCGTATTCTGAAGATATTCAGATAAAGTCTTAACGTCTATTAATAGACAAATCGAGTATCAAGATCGTTGTTTAGCGTTCTTGTTATTAATAAAGATTTCGATAACGTAATTCTATACGTCGCGTAGCGATTAGTAAAAATATTGTAATACTTTTATAAGTAATAAAAGAGTGTAAATATAGTATTATAAATAATATAAGATTTATAAAGATTAAGCTACTAAAAGTAATTGAATATTTATAATAATATTTGCGTTATAGAAAGAAAAGAAATTATCTACAGTTTAGTATAATTTAAAAAGTAAATTATAAATAAAGACTTTTATTTATATAAATTATTCGAGTAAACTCTAAGCTACCCGAGTAAACTCTAAGAACGTAGGTTCAATTCTTTTACTAACCTATAGTGTATAGCTTTTGAGTAGTAAATTTGCTAAACTGTAATAGTTATCTTATTTTTAATAGTTTAAAAGTTTGATTATTAAAATATTTACTATAATTTATATAAGCTTTATAAGCTTTACAATTACTACTAAGCTTTACTAATATTATAGTACTTTATAAGCTTTACAAGTACTTTATAAGCTTATATAAAAGTTTTATATTTTACTTAAACTTTATACTTTATATTTTATTATATATTAATATTATTTAATTATTTAGCTACTTTACTCTTTAAACTTTAATTCTATTAAATATATATAGTAAATAATAAAGTATTAGATTAGTTATAATTATAAAGTAAAGCTTACTAACTAAGTACTCTAAACTATAGTTTTAGTAAACTTAAAAAATAATTAAGCTTAAAATTTTACTCAAACTAGTAATATATAATAGACTTATAAGTAAACTGTTACGAGTAGCGTAAAATCTATAGAAACTAAGCTACTACAAGTAATCGAATACGTATAGTAATATTTACGCTATAGAAAAGGAAAAGAAGCTATCTACAGTTTTGCGCGACTAAAAAGTAAGATAAGGGCAAAGACTTCTATTCGTACAAGCTACTCGAATAAACTTTAAAAGTATAAGTTCAATTCCCTTACTAACTCTTAGTTTATAGTTTTTAAGTAGTAGATCTGATAAACTATTATACTACTTTTTTTTTTGCAAAAAAATTCGTTTTCGAATTATACTATTTTATATTATATAACAGTAGCGGCTTATCTATCGGAGTTAAATATTTGTAGTCGCTAGCGTATTGTTATCTGAGTATAAAAGATTTTCTTTATTCGCAACTATTACTTTTTCCTACTCTTATAGCTTTAACTATAAGCTAAAAGCTTCTAGATAAACGTTATAGAATATTCTAAAATATACTATAACGTTCTTAAAGTTAGCTACGTCGTAGTATATAAAGTTAAAGTTTTATCTTCGCTACTATACTTAATACTATAACTTGTAGCAGTATAAGCGTAATAATTCTATTTTATTTACTTTTTACTCTAGTTCTTTGTAAACTACTTTTACTTCTAGTTTTTCAAATCTTTATTTTAGTAAAAAGTTCTTTAAAGAACGCTAAAGCTAATTTGTTAGAAAAGTATTAGTACTTTTTTAACTTTTTAGAACGTTTAGCTAGTACGAATATCTTTTTAAAACTTTAATCTTATAACTTTAGCGAGTTATAAAGAAGTTTAACTTGTTATTCGGTCGACTAAAAGACTAGACTTTCTTTTAAATATATATAATATTTCTTATACCGAAATCTAGTTTATACTAATAGAAGTTTGCTTTACGAATTATAGTTATTTAAGATTTCTTTATAACTTTTTGCGCTTTGTTTATATACTTTTTTAAGATAAATATTATTTGTTAAGCTTTTTGTTACGAGAATTACTTTCTTAGAATTAAGTTAAAGTCGCGTAAGTTTAACTTCTTATTTTAGTCTTATATCTAAAGTATTAAGAAACTAAAGAAGATTTTATAAAACGATATATCTATCGAGTTTTAAAGTAATAAATTTTAAGTATAGTCGATTACTAAAAGTTTTTCTAATTAGTTATTTTAAAAGTAATTGAAATAAAGTTAAATTTGCTAATTAATATATTAATTTATAATTTTTATTTGTTTTACTATTTATTTATAAGTATTTTAAAAACGATAGTTTCTAATAGATCTTTAAAATTTAAAATACTTCGTTTATAAAGTTTACTATAAACTATAGCTTTCGATCGCTAGTAATAGTATTTAAAAGTCTAAACGTATAGTAAAGACTTTAATAAAATAATATCGCTATAATTTAAATAGTTACGCTTTTTATATAAAAGATAATCTAATAGTATTTAAATAAACTATTTACGATAACTATTATATTATTTAAGTTATTTTTACTTAAAAGGATTTCTTTAAAATTAATAACGAAGTATTATTAAATCTATTGTAGAATAAGAAGTAAATAAAGTAAGTTAAAAGTTTTATTATATAGTATCTTTAAAGTTTGATAGACTACGTAGTTAATAATATACTAATTTATATTTCTACTTTAGCTTTTTTACTAATACTATTATATTATTAACTTCTTTATTTTATTTTTTTTCGAATAAGTAAATAACGAATAAATATAAATATTATCTAACAAACGTATACGTAAATTATTAGCGTCTAAGACGATTAGTTTACTTTTTTAAAAAAAATACTAGTTTCTTTAAAATATAAAAGAATTTACTTTTTCTAAATAAACGTATTCTTAGTATAGCTTTAAACTAAAGTATAAACAATTAATTATTAGTAGTATATTAGTAAACTCTATACTACTAAACTCTAAGATATCTTTGAAGTTAAAAATATAGATCGGTTTTCTAGCTATAAGCTTATTAGCTAATAATATCGCTTGAAAAACAGTTATAGTATACTCGGTTTTTTCTTTTGCTTTTACTATTTTAAAAGTCTTTAGTTTATATAAAAAAGTATTTGTTACTACGTTTTTCGTTTTTAAATAGTAAGTAAAAAAATAATAGTACTAAACTAATAGTTCTATTTAGTAGACTAAACGTTTATTAAACTTCTTTTTAGTATTAAAGAATTCTAGTACGTAATAGTTAGTTAATACTTCGAATTAGCAATTTCATATACCGATTAACTTAGCTTTTTAATATTCTAAAACGTATATAATAATTAGTAACTCTTTATTATAGATAAAGTATCGTATTTTTATATCTTTTATTATAGTAAATATAAAAACTATTAAATATTATTCGCTATTATTTAAGTTTCGTTAAAATAATACTACTTCTAATATATTACTTGAAGTATTAGTTTTTAACAAAATATCTTGTTCGAAAACGAAATATTAGAAAACTAGTACGTTTAAGAGCCGGTTTTTTAACTTGTCGAAAACTTTTTAATAGTTTTTAGTTTAAAAGAAACTTTTTCTTTTTTGAATTAAGTTATTCAAAAGCTTTACTATACGTTTATAATCTTTAATAAATTTTTAATAAAAATTGTAAAACTTTAAGAAAGATTAGATACTGTAGATAATAGTAAGTTTTATTTAATTTTTAATAACTATTATCTTTTCTAAGTCGACTATAACGTTATTAGTATTAATTATAAAACTTAAGAATTTCGTCTAAGTTATATAGAATTTGTATTTGTTTAAATCTAGTTACAAACTAGCTTTTTTTAAACGTTTTAGTATTTATTAGATATAGATTTAGTATTTTTCTATAGAATCGGAAAAGATAAAGATATTATTTATATAAGCGTTATAAAAATTATTTAAGTATTTTATTAAAATTTCATTAATATACTTTTAAAATATAGAAAAATTATTCGTTAAGCTAAATAAGAAAACTTTATATTTATAAACTTTATACTAAGTTTAAAAAGTAATAAGTTTTTCGTTATCGAAGTATATTTGGATACGGTAGAACGTTTAACAAATATCGATTTTAGTAAATACTTTAGCTTTCGATATTTGCAAAAAAGTTTCTTCGATAAGTAAGAAAAGATACTAGTCTTTTCTAATCAAAATATTTAACTTTCGATAGTTTATATAAAAGTATAATTTTCTATTAGTTTTAAATATAAATAAAATAAAAGTTATTTATAAAGTTAAACTAACTTCGATAAAGTTTTTATTAAAGTTTTCTAAAATATATTATTAATAAGTTTTAAACTTTTCTACAAATATTTTATAAAAGAAGCTATAACTTAAATTTTCTAGTTTCTTATCGCTTTCTAGTTTAATCTTATAGTTTAGTATATAGTATAAAAGAAATTCGTTAGATTCGACTTTATTAAAACTATTAAATAAGTTATAATAGTATTTAAAGACTTTTTTTTAAGCTTTTTAACGTAGTTTAAAGCTATCTTTTAGTAGAATTTGTAAAACTATTTCTTCTTTCTTATCTTATATATAGTAGTCGATCTTGTAGAAGCTAGTAATACTAATATAAAATTTTTCGTTCTACTATAATTTAAAAAAAAGTAGCTTTAATAATAGTTACGTCGAGTACTTTTCTAATAAGTTAAGATAGTTTTTATAGTTTTGTAAAAGTAATTTGGTAATATTAAAATAATAATAAGTACTACTTTATTTTATTTAAGTTTAATTTTTTCTATAAAATTATTTATAAAGTAGTAAAGTTTTTAATATATATTTAGTAAGATAAAGTTTATTTTAAGTATAAAGTAATAGTTATTATTTTCTTCTAACGATATAGCTTTTCTAATTGTTTTCTAACGTTGTTAAGTATATACGATTATTTTGTATCTTTATATTTACTTGTAGTATATTAACGTTTTTTTATATCTATTTTTTTAGTATATTACTTTACTTTTACTTTTTACTAAAGTAATAAGAGTATAAATAGTAATTTTATTATATTGTTTATCGTTATATTTTAATCTAGTAGCTTTTCTAACTAAATATTAGAGAATTATAAGCAATAGCGATAATAATTAACTTTTACGTTATAAATATCGAACTACTTTCTTCTAATAATAAAGTTGTATTTTATATCAAAGATTAAAAAGATAGAATTATATATAATTCGCTACTAGATACAAAAGTATTTTAATAACGCTATATTAATATATTAAATAAATTTGTTATTATATTTTCCGATTAAATATAGTTTAAACTTATTAATTTTTCAAAAGTATAAATATTTAAAGAGTTTTTATATAAAACTAGAACTAATAAACAAATAACTATTTATTCTTATATTAAGTAAAGTATTATAAATAGTTAACGATATTCTATTATAAATTATAGTATTAGCTATAGTAAAAGCTTCTTTTTTTAAATATCAAGTAAAAAAATCATATAAGATATCTTTAAGAATTTAATTAATAGTTATAATCTATAATAGTAGTAATTACTTTAAAAAAACGTTATTCTTTAAAGTATTTAGTTTTCTAAACTATTAGTAACTTCTTCGTTATCTTTTTTTAACTAGTTATTTACTTTATTAGTAGTCGAAACAAAAATCTTTTTTAAGAGTTTAGTAGTCGGAAACTTATTCTAATAGTAATTATTTATAATAGCTTAAATATTAGCTTTTTCAATATTTATTATAATTAACGTATTTTTTATAAAACAATTGTACGAATTATAACTAGTTTGTTAGCAATTAAAATAACGATTTTCGATAATAAACTTCTTTAATACGTTAAAAAAAAAGTTTATTCTAACAAATTAAAGTAGTAGTAGTCGAAGTAAAATATATAAAATAAACGACTAAAGTAATAATAATATTATTTCTTCTTATAAATTAAAAATAACGTAGAAGAGTAATATTAGTATTTTTAACTATAACGACTTTTTAAGTAATTTTGTAACAAACGTAAGCTTACTTATAAATATAAGCAATTTTAAAACTATATTCGATAAAGTAATCGAAGTTTATAATATCGTTAAAATATTAAATAATAAAAATAGTCTATAAAGTTAAAATTAAAATTTGATTAAAGTTTTTTTTTTTAGTCGTTTAAGCTTTTTTTAGTTTCTTTAACTAGTCGTATAAACTCGTTTTTAAAATCGTTGAAGTTATCGTTAAGCTTTATTTTTAGTACTTTATATACGTTAATAGCGTCTTCGCATTTGTTTTTATTACGATATTAGTTGTACAAATAAATAAAAAGCTTTTCTATAGAATCTAAACGTTTAAGATTGTTTTTATTAACGTAAAGTTTTAAAACTTCGGCTACAAAAAACTTTAGATACTTTTCGATATAAGATATTTAAACTTCTTTATTATTCTAATAGTTTTAATTTACTTTTAATTTATTATAAGTTAGATAGTATTATATTTTAAATATAATTTTATCTTCTTTTTTATTATTATAAAAAACTAATAAGTTAAGTAATTTAGTAGTTTAGAAAGTTTTTCTAATTATATAGTTAGTATAGTATAAAATATAGTTTATTAGAGTATTATAAGTTTGAGATAAAATTATAAATAATTTAGTAATATATTTTTAAAGTTAAATAATTTTAAAATTATAAGTTTCAATAAGATTTTGTAATTTTGTAATATAGTTAATAGTTAAAACTAATCTAATTTCGATATTTTATTCGTATTTATTAAAAGAATAAATAATAGTCGTAGTAAAATATAAAACTTTAGTAAAGTTTTTATACTATTTATATAAAGTATTTTTTTTTATAATTTAATAAAAATAATAAATATTGTTTATTTATTATTTATAAATAATTATAATTAATACGTAAAGTTTTATTTTTTTTTAAAATAGTTTAAAAGTTTTTTTTAACTTTAATAACGAAAGTTTAATAATCTATTATTCTATTAAAATATAATTAACCTTTTTTACTAGCTATAATTATAAAAATAAACAAAAAGCTAAATCTAATACTTTTTTTACTATAATATTTAATAAAATTAGTAAAACGTTTAAATAAATTGATTTTATTATAATAATTAAAAGTTAATTTAATAAAGTTAAATAGTTTTTTAAAACTACAATTATTATTAAACTATATTACTAGTTTATCAAATAAATAAATCTTAACTTTACTATTCTTAACTATATTTTTATAAAAAATATTAGTATTATTTTAAAACTAAAGTTACGAAGTATTAAAAAAGTATTAATAAAGCTTCGTAATACTTATTTTCTTAGAGTTCGACTACTATTTATAAAAATTTTCTAAGTCAAAGTAAATAAACTTCTTAGTAGTAGTAACTTAAGTAGCTAGTTCTTTAGCCGAACGAACTATAGTTGTAGTTTAAACAGGATAACTAAGTAATATTGTATTTATATTCTAAAGATATTCGGATAAAGTCTTAGCGTCTATTATTAGATAAATCGGATATCGAGATTATCGTTTAACGTTTTTATCGTCGATAAAGATCTCGATAACGTAGTTCTACGCGTTGTATAGCGATCGGTAGAGATATTGTAATACTTTTATAAGTAATAGATAAGCGTAAATATAGTATTACCAATAGCGTAAGATCTACAAAGACTAAGCTATTATAAATAATTGAATATGTATAGTAATATTTACGCTATAAAAAAAGAAAAGAAGTTATTTATAGTTTTGTATAACTAAAAAGTAAAATAAAAACAAAGACTTTTGCTCGTACAAGCTATTTAGGTAAACTCTAGAAGTATAAGTTCAATTCCCTTACTAACTTGTAGTATATAGCTTTTAAGTAGCAGATTTACTAGACTGTAACATAAGCAGTACTTTATTAATAAATAAGCAAAAGCTATATAAAGTTATCGTACTATATAACTAAGAGCTTAAGTTACGTAACTAATATAAAAGATAGTTTTATAATAGTTATATTAAAATATAAGTAATAGTTTCTTATTAACTATATTACTACTATTATTACGAGTATATAAACAAAGACTTTCTATAATTTCTTTACAAATAGTTTTTAATTACTTTAGTAATTAATTTAAATATTTATTTTACTTAAATAAGATACTAATTTTAACAACTTTCTTATAATAACTTTTTAATAACTTACTAGCTTACTTACTTAAGTAATAGAAATCTTTCTAACTTTTAAACTACTTAAAGATCGTTATATTTTAATTACTCTTATTTAGTAAGCTGTCTCGTTGCTAAAATAGAATAGTATCCGCTACTATATTAATAATAAAAAGATTTACATTTAGTAAAAAGGAACCAGCTAATATAGTTAAAACTTTATCAAAGTAAATTACTATACTCTAAGTCTAGCTTAAAGCAAAAGTTGTACTTAGAAACGATATCCGAACTTATAAAGATATTTAAAATATTAAAAGGCTATACTAGTATAAAAATACAACTAGTATTATATAATACAATATACGTT
>JAMAJW010000196.1:0-11158 GCA_023628855.1 Coniochaeta sp. PK30-01 | reverse complement strand
CCTTTTACACCTTTATAGTACTTATACTATATTATTAAGCTTCCTTAACACCTTATGCGCCTATCTTAACCTTTATACTTATTCATCTTCCATTACCGATTTAAGCAGAGCGTAAGTAGAGATGATTGAAATCCTTACAAGTATACGTAGCTTTGTTAGCTTCACTAACTATTACTATATATTTATTATAGTATTTTTGGAAGTAGCAACTTCTTTTATAGTATTGATAAGAAAAAGCTTGTAATTTAGATAAAAAGGAAAGTAATAGTAAACGTTTGAAAAGCTTAAATAGTAGTTCTCTTACGCTTTAATCTTTACTTAGTAAAATTTTGAATGCTAATTTATATTCTTAGAAGTAAACTATTTAAACTATACGTTCGGAAGTACTTTGATATAAGAAGATAGTTAAAAGTAAAAAAAAGTAGTAGCTTTTTATTTATAGAAACTAAACGTAGTAGAAGTTAACTACTTTATCTACAATAAAGAAATACTAGCTATTATATACTACTTAAAGTAGTAAAACGTAGAGTTCTATAACTACGAAACTCTTACTATATTAATAAATCACTATAACTTATAATATTTTATAACCCAGTAGAAGTTTTCAGAGAGATAAACTAAGTAAGTAGAACTTTTCTCTTAGTATTAGTTTAAATTAAAGTACTATTTTAGTAAAGAAATAGTAGTATTAGATACTTTATTATATAAAGACTAAGATTAATTTATAAGTATAAACGACGAGTAGGAGTTGAGTAAAGTATTTCAGCTTATCTTTTAAAAAACGTTAAACTTTTAATTAGAAGTTAAAATAGTATCTTTAAAAGTAGTAGAAGAATAGTTTCTACTGATACGAATATTTATAAAAGATAAAGAATTCTAAAACATATAAGACTAAATGTTAGAAAAAACAAAGTATTTTATACTATTTATAAAGTTATGGTTAACAAAAAGTAAGTACTTTTCTTTATATTATAGTTTAAAGTAGAGTTTTCAAAGTATAGTATTAACTTTTTCAGTTATTTGGTATATCAAAGTAAGATTTAAGTACCAAGTAGCTATTAAAATTAGTAAAGTAGTAGAAACTTCGATTACTTAAATATATTATATACTTACTAAACTAATCTAATGTATTTATAACTTTTACTTAAAAAGCTATTTAAATTATAATACTATAATAACTTTGTTAAGTAAAAAATTCTACTAGCTTAGTATATACTAATAAGTATAACGTCTTTTACGTAACTACAATGTTTGTAGCTATATTAAGTATAACAAAAAACTAAAGAGTAGTTTATTAAAGATACTACTAATTTTATACTCAACGTACAAAGAACTTTCTATAGATTTTATTATAAAGTTTTTCTTTTCCGGTAAAAGTAAATCGTAATAAGTACTATAGAAGTAAAAGTATATACAGAATAGTTTCTAAAAATATACTACTAGTTCTATAGTATACCTAATATAATAGTTAATGATAAAAGTATTAATTAGACTAACTAGTTTTAAATAAAGTTTTACAAACTAGTACGTATTATATATAAAGTTAAGTATTACTTACTACTTGTAGACTAATAGTTTAATTAAAAAGATAAACTAGCAAGAAGATTTTTCAAAAAGCTTATATAGATTACGTATAATTAGACTAAGTAAATTTACTACTACTAACGTAATTTATTATTAATAACTAAGATAGTATATGAATAAAAAATAAATTCTTTTATACTATACAAATATTATATCTCTTTTTTGTAAATTAACTATTAAATTAGCCTTTTTTTATTTTAAAATACTAGATAAAGGAACTATTACTTAAAATAAAGCAAATCTTTAAGTAAGTATAAATATAAATAATAACCATATAAAAATGATAAAAGTAAAACGTAAATACTTATGAAAACATAATAGAATAAAAGAAGCTAAAAGATAAAATATAATTAAACTTATAAAACTATTAAATATAGAAGTTAAAAAAAACTAGATTAGTTTTATAATAAGTACAACGTAAAGTAAGTAGTAGATTTATATATAGTAGAACTTGTAAGTCTTTCTTTTAGTATTTACTTTTAGTTTTACGTAAATTCTCTATAGCGAGTTACTTTAAACTTTTCACTAAAGTAAGTCTTATATAACAAATAACTTATACTATTAATTAAATTGTTAAATGATAAAGAGTAAATAGTAGAGAAAATCTTATACGTTTCAATTTTTAAGTAAAAGAAAAAGTAAATAAAAAAAGTACTAGTAAAATAAATAAAGTATTTAAATTTTATATAAGAACTTTTATTAGAAATAGTTGATATTATAACTTGAAATAATTTTGAAGAATACTATAAGTTTATCTTTATAAATAATAAACTATTATAGTAATACTTGAGATATAAAAAGTAGTAAGTATATAAGAATAATAGATAAAGGTTTTAAAAAAATAGTCTATTAGTATATAGTATAACTTGTACTAAGAACTTAAAAATACTAAACTAAAAACAAAACAAATAGTAAAAAACGTTATTTTAGAAGTCTAGTACTTTTTTTTTGTTTTATTTTTCTTCTTTTGTTTAGAAAGAAACTTTTTGGAAAACTAGTTTTTTTTTTATCTAATAGTAGCGTTAACGGCTAGGAGTAAAGGTTTAGGGAAAAAGAAAGCAGAATTAGTAGTAAAAAGTTGTAGTAATAGTAATTAGTCTGTAGCTTATAGTAGCTATCTTTTAAATAACGTAAAAGATAACTATTATAGTAAACTATTCTACTAAGTTTTATATTTAAAGAATAGTAAAAAAGTTAAAAATATTAGTAGTAAGTATACGGTAAGTAGGTAAGTAAGTTAATGTAACTAGTAGTAATATTACTACTACTAAATACTACGATAGCGAAAAAGTTATAATAGAGCCGAAGAAAAGGAAAGTAGTATAGTAGCAATAACGGTAAAAAGTAAAGTTGATTTCTTCTTCTTTTTCTTCTTCTTTTCTTCTTCTTTTTACTCTTCTTTACTTTCTTTTTCTTCTTTTCTTTTTAACAAAAACAGTAGCAGTTTTTAGCTATACTTTTAGCTATAGCTTTATTCGTAGTAGCTATAAGCGTAGCTGTAGACTTAGCTTTACTTTTAACTTTAATAGTAGCTATAATAGCTTTAGTTTTAGCTTTTTTAGTAGTAACTTTAGCTTAAAAGATTTTAAAAACAACTTTACTTATAATATTTTTACTAGTTTAAGTAGTATAGTAGATAAAATCGTAAGTAGTATAAGTAATATATAAGACTATTTACAAGAGTACTATTAATTAGAATAATAAAAAGTATTTAAAATATAGTTACGTAAAATTATACGTATATAAAGAAAAAAAGAAAAAGTTTATTTAGGGTTAGGGTTAATAGCGTACTTCTTTTATAACTACTAGCTATTTGAAATAGTTAACTTTTTACTCTTCTTATAAGTAAACTATATGTTAAATATAATAGTAGTAACTAAAAATTTATTCTACGTAAAGAAAAGTAGTCGTTTAGCTATTTCAAGTAGCTAAAGCATTCTCTTCAAAAGTAGTAGTAGTAACTTTAGTAGTATTAGTTTCGGTAGTGGTAGCTTTACAAACGTAAGTAGTAGCAGTACAAGTTTTGATAGTCTTAAATTATAGTAACGTAGAGATCTTCTTTTTGTATAGTAGTTATATAATTATAGCTAAGAAGCTAAAATTTAGTAGAGAAAAAGGCTAAGGAAGGAAGATATCTCAACTTAAAGACTATCAATAAGACTACTCAAAGTAGTATATAGTTTTTAGTTTTAACCTTTAATCAATTACTACTCTCTTTTTATATATATTATTCGATTCGTATTCTTCAAATTAGTCTAGTGCCCTTAACTGTATTTCTATATAATAAGCCGTTCACTCGCAATTGTAGTTTATACCCAAGTTCGCTAGAGAAACTTAAACGTAAGAATAGACTAAACCTTTTTCTTATTTTTACTACTTTCATTCTATAAAGTAGATAGCCTATTTGATTAGTTATTAGACTTCTTACTTATTCGTTCGCATTCAATACTCGAGTAACAGTTAGTTAATATCTTTAACTAAGCTTTTAGAACTTATAAATTCTAAAGTAATAACTTCAAATACTATTATAACTCTTTAGCTAGTTCTTTTTGCTTTGTAAAGTTCGTTTTATCTTAAGTTATTAGTTATCTTATTTTTGATAGTATAAATTAGTATTAGATAAAATAAATATAAGTTTATTATAGCTAAGTTAGTAGAAATACGCTAAAGCAATTTTGATATATAAGAACGACTATAAATACTATAGAAGTATACTAAAAAATTTTTTTTATTAACTTATTCGTTTTTAATAGTTATAATAATAAAATTGATAAGTTATTAATATAGAAAGTATAGTTAAATAAACGTAGTAGAAAAAGTAAGTACGTTTAGTATTTTTATTTTAAAAAGAGTAAGTATAAGCTCAGCAATATAAAAAAGTAAGTATAGTACTAGTATAAATTAAAAGCTTTTTTTATACTCTAAAAAGTTAAAAGATAAAACTTTTTCTTTAGTTATTTAAAAAGATAAGTACTAATATAAGTTTTCTATACTATTAACGCTTTTTTACTACGTACTACAAAAGCTTGTAGTATAGTATAGTATTTAGTTACTTTATTAAGCTATAAAAAAGTTACTTAAAAAAAAAGAAAAAAGTATATAATAAGTTAAAACTTAGTAAAAAACTTAAACTCTAGTTTAAGTTGATTGCGTACAAGTATTTGTATATACTATAAACAGGTAGTACGTATAGTAGTAAGTTTACTACTAGTCTTCCGCTATTACTACTACTATAAAGTTTTATTACGCTCTTACATTTTCTCTTTTTACTTCTTTTATTAGAAAATAAATACTTCTAAAACTACGATCTTAAATAAAGCTCGTATTACCCTTTTATATATACTAACTTTATTATTTCTACTAATAAAAAAAGTTTTATATTTGGCTTACGATTACTATTTTAGAAAAACTACTTGTTTTTAGAAATATAACTTTAAAGAAAGTAGTAGTATTTTTAAAAGTTAATTATTACTTATAAAAACTAAACGTACTATTTTAAATATAAAATTAAATTAATTATTCACTACATTATTTTGTTTTCATAATTAATATTGAAATGAATTTAATATTTTAATAAATTTTTAGGTTTCTTTGATAATAATAAAGCTATAAAGAAAATAAAAAAGAAATAGAAAAATTTCTAATTATTAGACTATATCTGAATTTTAACTCTAAAAACTATACTTTTAACACTATTTACTAGTTTTAAAATTAGTTACGTAAAAAAAACCTTTTTATCTAAGCTTTCTTTGAGCTACAATTAAATATTTTCTTTCTTTTTTAATATTTTTTCCTTTTTATATTTAAAAAGTTTTTAATAAAATTAAATAATTATTCTTAAGATACTTTACTAAAATTATAATAGTTTAACTTATACTTATAGTTTGATTTTAATCTTTTTTAACTAGAATTTTTATAACTTTACTAAATTCAATATTATATTAATATCTTAGTTATAGATTAACTTTAAAAATTGACGCTATTAATTTTTAAAATTTTTATTAATTTTCAGTTTACAAACTTCTTTATATAAACTTTTAGTATAAAAAACGTTACTACTTTTTATAAAAGAATAATAGATTAATAACTATAAAAAGAAAAAACTAATATACTTTTAATACTTTAGTAAAAGTTATAATTAAACTAAATCTATCTAAATAATTGTAACGATCTTTAAGGAGCCTAAGGGTTAGAGGTAAGTTTCTGTTACTTA
The DNA here is from genome assembly GCA_023628855.1 of Coniochaeta sp. PK30-01. Taxonomy (NCBI): domain Eukaryota; kingdom Fungi; phylum Ascomycota; class Sordariomycetes; order Coniochaetales; family Coniochaetaceae; genus Coniochaeta; species Coniochaeta sp. PK30-01. The sequence goes on along the minus strand of JAMAJW010000196.1, from coordinate 5,361 downwards.
AGGTAAGTAAGTGCTAGTATTGACAATTGTTACAGAATCGTCAAGATAGAGTTTTATTTAAGTAAGTAGTAAGCTTAAGAGAATACTTAGATTGATTATTAAAGTAATTAAGAACTACTTAACCGGAAGCTATAGAAAGTTTTTTTTTATATAGCCGTAGAGATAGTAGTAATAGATTTGATCGTTGATCGATTAGTCTAATCAGTAATAGATATAATTTTAGACCGATTATATCTATTAGTTACGTAACTTTAAGTCTTTAGCTTATACTATACGATAAGCTTTATATACTTTTTTCTTTATCTATTAGTAAAGTACTTTCGTTATTTGTAAGTTCGTAATACTATTCTTTTCTTCTTTTAGTTATTGTTTTTAAGACTAAGTACTTTTTATAAGTAACGCTAATAACTTATATAAATTCTTTACTAAAAGATTTTCCCTTTTGTATTTTTTTTTGTTAATATATCTAACCGTAGCGTATAGAAGTAAAAGAGAACGAAATCTTCTACTAAGTATAAGTACCGATTATTTAAATCTTTTTTTTAATCTAATTTTGTTGATATACTTATTTGTTCTAACTGTAAAGCAAGAAACTTTACTTCTTACGAAGCTTTACCTAACAACCTAAGCTGTTGTATTCTTTATATTTGTAGTAGCTTTTCCCGTTACGACGTTCGTAAGTTTTCTCTAGCGACTCTGAAGAACGCTAGCAAGCAACTCCGCGAGCGCGAGTCCGAGTTCGAAGCTACCGAAAAGCAACTCCGTATCTAATTTGCTAAGATCGATCGTTTTCGTAAACAAAAGAAAATGTAGTTCGAAAAGATATTACGTACCGTTCGAAGAAATATAGAAAGTATAGAAAAACTAGAGAAAGTAGAAAAAAAAAAAACTAAGCGTAAAGCTATTCGTAATAACTATCTATCTTCGGCTACGTCGTTTTCTTTTAATACTAATTTAACTTAAAATACTATTTACGCCGACGTACTATTATCTCTATCTGTAATCGAAACGTTTTTTCTAACGTAGTCCGAAACTCTTTTAGTAAACGCTAAGAGTTTTTAAAGTAAGATTCTAGTTCTTACGTATTTTCTAAGTTGTCGTAACTTTTCTACTTAATAAAGTAGAAGTTTTCTTTGTTTTATTGCTAATACTCGATAATCTTTTCTACTTTATATTTTTATATAAGTTCGAGTTTAACGTTTATTATTAACTTTACGTTCTTAGCTACTAGTTCTAAAAGCGAAATATAAAATACTAAGTAGATACGTACTTTTATTAAAAGTTAGAGTTTAAAGTTATAATCGGATAGTTTTTTGTTAATTTTAAATAGTCCGATTCTTTTCTAATCTAGTTTATCGTTTAGCTGTTTAGTTTTAATATTTTTTCGTAAAAAGTAGACTTTATTTTTTTCTTGTAAAGTTAGTCTTTTTAACTTTTATTAATTTATATAATACGTTATATATGTATTTAAAAACGTTAGTTTTTCGTATAAGTTTTAGTATAGTTTTTTTAACTATATAGAAGTTTTTAACGCTTGAAGAAGTTTTTTATCTTTAATACTTTACTTTATTATTAAGTTATAGCTATAGTTATTCTCGAAAAGTATTATTAATATACTTTCGATCGTAATACTATTATAAACTTACTAAGCTATTAGTAACTATTCGACTTAATCGTTCTACTATTAGTTTATATAATAACGAAAGTATTGTTTTAAAGTCTAGTTAGTTTTTTCTATTTGTTTATTTATTTAAAAGTAGAACGTAGTTAATAATTTACTTTTAACGTTTAAGTACTTTATTAGAATATTTTAGAATTTTGACGTAAAAAGTTTATCTTTATCTATAATAAGTTATTTTAGTAGTCTATATTAACTTACTACTATTCTTACGAACGTATACGCTATTTCTTACGTATTATTCGCTTCTTTATACAGTATAAAGTATACGTATTTAGTAAGTTTATCGACTACAACTTAAACGTTATCGTATATAGTATTTATTAGTAGTTCTTTAGATAAAAGTAGTTTTACGATAAAATCTATCGTTACTACTTCTTATAGTTTTTCTAATACGTTAATTACTTATAGTAATTTGTATAGCTAGTATCGTTTTGTTTTTGCTTTGTAGTAAACGTTATATTCGTAAATAATTTCTTTGACTGTTTTTCTAAATTTTAAGAAGTTATAAATCTTTTAGATCTTTATTCGAATTTTATAAACTTTTTAATATCTATACAATAAGTATTAATAGATTTCTCTTACAAAGTCTTTTCGTAGTACTTCTAGCATATAGACTTGTCTATTATACGTTTTTACTTTGTAGTTTAAATCTTTATTTCAGATCTTTTATAGTTACGTCTAGTCCGGCTATACTATCTAAGTACTATCGAATTTTTTCGTTCGAAGTTCGAAACTTCTATCTTTTCTAACTTGAAAGAGTACGTTTGACGTTATTTCTTTTTGAAGTTTTAAGTTTTCTCTTCGACTAAAAACGTTTACTCTACTATTTTCCGATCTCTTCTAATAGATAATTTTAAAGTTAAAATTAATAAAGAATTCGTACTATCGAATTTATTTTTTGTTAAATTCTTTAGTAATAGTAAATAAAATAAAGTTTTTATAGTCTATATAGACTTTAACTTTGTAATTTACACTAACGAAATAATACTTCTACTTTTTAAAAGTTTCGACTATCGTTATAAGTTTTTTATTATAAATAGTATAGTTAAGTTCTAGTCTATTTAGTTTTTTCGAATAAAAAGCTACGAAGTACAATTGTCTTTGTTTATTTCGTTATTTTAGTATACTTCCTAACGCTTAATCGGATACGTTAGTTTCAACTTTGAAAAGCTTTTTTAAATTAGCGTAGATAAGAATTAATTCTTCTAAGATTTTCCGTTTGAATTGCTAAAAAGTTTATTTTACTTCTTAAGTCTACGTAAACTTTAACCTTTTTTTTGTTATATTAGTAAATAGTATAGCAATCTTATTGTAGTTTTTAATAAACTTCCGATAGAATTTAACAAGTCTTAAAAAAGATTGTATTTCTCTAACTATTATTAGTATCGGCTATTCTTCGATAGCTTTAAGTTTATTTAAGTCTATAGTAATTTTCTTTAAAGATATTATATACTTTAGAAACTTTACAGTCTATTTATAAAATTCGTACTTTTCTAGTTCGACTAATAATTTCGCGTTTTGTAATACTTATAAAATAAAGTAAACGTATTTTTTATATTTTTCGAAGTTTTCCGAGTAAATAAGTATATTATCGAAGTATACGATAACGAAGTTGTTTAAATACTTACGTAAGACGTTGTTAATTATTCTCTAGAAAATTGCTAGCGCGTTAGTAAGTTCGAAAAGCATTACGTAGTATTTATAATATCTTATACAAGTCCGGAACGCTGTTTTTTACTTATTTCTTTCTTTTATTCTAATAAAATTATACGCTTTTTTAAAGTCTAACGTAGTTATAACTTAAGCTTTGTACAGTCGATTTTTCAGTTCTAATATCAAAGGTAGTAGTTTTCGATCTTTAATAGTAATATTGTTAAGTTGATAGTAATCTACGTAAAACTATAATTTTCTATTCTTCTTTAGTATAAATAAAATCGGATATTTTACTAGTAACGTTAATAATCGTATATAGCTTTTCTTTAAATTCTCTTCAAAATATTCCTTTAAAGCTTAAAATTATACTTTATTTAAAAAGTAAATTTTGTAGAATCTGGGCTCTTTGTCTAGTTAGAGATTAATCTCGTAATCTTAACGACTATATTCAAACAGTTTTATTTTAAGCTCGGGCTTGAATAGTTTATCGTATCGTTAGTATTCTTTTAGAATCGTTCGTAACGATACTGACGAAAGTTCTATAACAGTATAGCAGATTATTAGAATTCTTTTAGAATTACGTATAAGCTTTTCTTCGTAAGGTTTACTTTCTATAGAAGCTAACTCTTTTTTTAGCGTTTCTTACTAGAATTAGCTTGTTTTCTAGTTAACTTGTAAGTTATTCGCTCGTAGCTAAAGTATCTTTAGTACTATACTATACGATAAAATCTTTATAATATCGAACGTTATCTGATAACTTTAATTGTTAATAAAGATATAGAAGAACGTAGTTTCTATATCTACTATTCTGTTTCTATAGTCGATATCGTTTCTATCAATAGTTCTAAGTCAGTAAAACTTGTCTTTTTTCTTTTAAAGCAATCTTAATATATTAACGAGATTCGGTAAGATATAGTTTCTTTAAGCTCTACTATTTACTATTGTTTAGATTTTTCTTTTTTCTATATCGATTATTACTTAAAAGTATTCGGTTCTTTTAATTGCGTATAAAGATTTATTATTTCGTTAGTATAATTTCTTTATAACTAATATTCGTTGTTTTTTAAGTATTCTTAGCTAAAGCGAAAGTACTAGTTTTTTTATTATTAAACTCGTTGTTCTTTAGTTTCTTATTTACTTTCTAAATCGTCTTTTACTTCTAAGTAAATATTGTCCGAAAGTTCTTTTTGAAAGTCTAACACTTTTCGTTTTGTTTACTTTTTTTTATACTTAGTTCTAAGTTAGGTAGCTTATCTTAGCAATCGTCTTTATCTATCGATTGCTTTTAAAAATCTACTTATTATTACCAAAAAACTTAATTTAATACTTTTATCTAAGTACAACGTAAGTATTTGTATAGTAACCCGCCGTTATAGCTATCTTAATACTCTTTCTCGAATACGAAACTTAAAGAAAAGTATTTAATATTCCTTTTTTATAGTTTGTTCGATCTAAGTATTTAGTAAGTTTTTTTCTAATAGTTTACTTACTATTTTACGTAATAGTATTATTTTATATAGTACTAAATATAGAAAGTTATTAGTTCTATAACTCTTTACGTACTCGACTAAGTCGATTCGTTAATAAAAGTATAGAATAAGTTATTCTTTTAGTATTTGTCTTAGTACTTATCGATTGTTAAGTTTCTCGTATAAGTAGTCTATATACTTTGTTTAGATATACGAAGTTTACGTAAAATCTTAGTATTTTAAAGCGTTTAGTTATAAATCTTTATAGTCGGCAAACCTAAGTCTTTTAGCTACTTTTCTATTTTCGTCTTATTTTTCGTCGAACAAGCTAAGTAAATTTTTTAATAACGTTTGTACGTTGTACTCGGGTACGATAATAACTTCGACTTCCTTTTCTTTTTTCTTTTTCTAGTTTTCTTCTATTTAGTAAAAAAGTAGATCGAAGTTTCGTATTCTTCTTATTATCGCGATAGTTCGTAATTTAGTAGTAGTTGTTGTTTAGATTTTCTTCTCGGAAACTAACTTCTAAGTCTTTTTTCTTTTTAGCTAACGATATTC
>JAMAJW010000195.1:0-11180 GCA_023628855.1 Coniochaeta sp. PK30-01 | reverse complement strand
CCCTTCAGGCGCACATTACACTGCTCAAATCCGACTCTCCGCCTCATTAACCAACACATATCTGTACCTCGCCTTGCCCTCGTGCATATCGACAATAGCGCTGTTAGCATCCTTCATAGGCCGCGTAGTAACCCACGGCTTCACGCCCTTCTCGGCCGCCAGGTCCAGCATCTCGCGTATCTCCCCGGGACTACCCACCAGCGACCCCTCGAGCCGCACGCCCCGGATGAGCGGGTACGCGGGGACCTGGAACACGCCGTCGTCGGGCGCGCCGACCTGCACCATCACGCCGCCGTGGCGGATGAGCGACAGGTAGTCGCCCATCGGCGCCTTGGAGCTCGACACCGTGCTGAGCAGGATGTCGATCGACTGCGCGTTGGACGACACCCAGTCCTTGTCCTCGTCGGTCGCGATGCAGTCGTCCGCGCCCAGCGCCAGAGCATCAGCGCGCTTGTCGCTCCGCCGGCTCAACACCACGACGCGGTCCGCGCCCAGCGCCCGCGCCCACATGACGCCGAAGTGGCCCAGCCCCCCCAGGCCGACGACGCCGACCGTCTTTCCGGGCCCGCAGCCGTTGCGCTTCAGCGGCGCGTAGGTGGTGACGCCCGCGCAGAGCATGGGCGCCGCCAGCTCGGAGGGGATGGCGTCCGGGATGGGGATGACGAAGTGGCCCGGGCAGCGGACGTGGGTGGCGTAACCCCCCGAAGAGGCGGAGCCGTCGGGGTACACGCCGTTGTAGGTCGGGATATTGTGTGGGCAGTAGTTCTCCTGTCCCGAGGCGCACTGCTGGCACTTTTCGGCAGGGGTGGTGGTGTTGCGGTTCCGGCACGAGTCGGACTGGGCGCCGACGCCGACGCGGGCGCCGGGCCGGAGGGCCGGGTTGGCTTTCAGGGCTTCGGAGCCGACGCGCACGACGGTGCCGACGATCTCGTGGCCGACGCAGACGGGGTACCGCGTGGGGCCCCACCCGGACCGGAGGGTGTGGATGTCCGACCCGCAGATGCCGCAGTGCGAGACCTTGATGTCGACGTCGGTCTCCTCCCACGTCTTGGGGTCGAAGTCGGCCCAGGCGAGCTTGCCGTCGGCGGCGTGCTTGTCGTAGCCCAGCCAGCCTTGGAACTTGGTGTCTGGGGAGGAACCCATTGTGGTGGTTGGGGGGGGGTGTCTGTTGTTCTTGGGTTGGGTAGGAGTCAAGGTAAGGAGCTGAGGTGAGTTCTTCAGTTGTTGAGGATGGCTATGGTGTGAATCTGAGAAACACAGGAGAATACTGATACGAGAGATGTTGGCTTCGAGGAATATATACTACCTACTCTCGTCTACATCCACCTGCCGGATAGCGAGGAGACCGGCAGGTGGATATGGACTACGTGGCTACGTATCTACAAGACGGCGGATTGCTAAGCCAGGGAAAAACTTCTATACCCCATCCTGATTATCAACACTGAAGCTATCCCGAGTCATGGCAGGATGCCCTCCAGAGCCCTCAGACATGGCTTGACGTCACGGAGAACAGCGGGCGGGATGCAAAAATAGTATGGAGACAGCGTGTCTGCGCCGAGGCTCTTTGTGGATGCGACGCTGCTTAGAGATCCAAGCTAGGAGTTAAGAGGACACCAGCGTCCAGTCCGTCCCGTCGAGGCATGGCATTCGGCATTGAAAAGTGGACAATGGCATGGTCCAGCATTGCGGTGTTTTGGTGTTGGTGACGGTGAAATATGGACTTTGGAGGTTTTTCATCCTCGGTTTGAAGTCCGATAGCAGTCTCTTTCTCAAAGTGGCAATTGGCCTCGAGATCGAGCCGAATGATTGGTTCCACTGTTGACGTACCTGCCCTTTTACTGCGTAGTAATGAAACCCTTCATTTAGCGACAACGAGGCACGTACAGTATTTCTGTGGGAGCACTGGCGGACCAATGACAAGGGACGGCAGGAATGCCGGACAGCTGCCGGGGCACCAATATCCCTTTTAGGAAAGGGCTGGCACTAATGTCCTTTTGGGGAAAGCGCTGGGCAGCACTGTCCCTTTGCAGAAAGACACTGGGTGAGGAGGAGAGTTCAAGATTATCACCACTGGCATCCCTCCAGGCTTCACCGTACACGTCGACGACGATGCTGGACGCCGGTGTTTGGCACTCAAGGCTGGCTATCTGCGAACATTCAGATTATAAATCTGGCGTTAGGATTTAATTATGAAGCTCTTGATTATGAACCAGCTGCTACGTGCAACGTGCGATCCAGGCGAATGCCTCAGTGCCTGCATTCGACGCGGTACAGACATGATCCCAGGATGGCCCCAGCGTAGGACTGGAGGAGACACATCTCGGCGACTTTGACTTTACACACCCTTGGAAGTAAAACTGTCAATAGCTGTCCGTCGCGTCTGTTCACTGCTCACACATTGTTCCTCGTCCAGCCCCCCTGCCCCTCGAAAATCCTGCCAACCTCGCCGGCCACATCAAGCAGGTGCCTGTCCCTGTATCTCGGCGCCACCAGGCTCACGCCCACCGGCAGCCCGTTCTCGCCCCGGAACCCGGGCACGTTGACGACGGGGACGTGCAGCGCCGTCCACGCGCCGTTGAACGCCGCGCTGCCCGTGCTCTCGGTCCCCAGCGGCGCCTCGTCCGGCACGCTCGGCGTGACCAGCGCGTCGTAACCCCGCAGCACCTCGTCGACCCTGGGCCGCAGCGCCGCCACGCCGTCCAGCGCCTCGAGCCGCGCCCTGTGCGTGTGCTGCCCCGCGTTCTCGACGTGGCCTACCAGGAACCCGTCCAGTTTCCCTCTGTGCGCCCTGTACTCGGGAAGGAACGCCGTCCTGCCGTCCGTGTGCATGATGCACCGGTGCCACAGCGGCAGCTTCGCGAACTCGGGCCAGCCCATGCTCACCTCCTCGACCGTGGCGCCGTTCTGCCGCAGCAGCCCCACCGCCCTCTCCATAGCCGCCTTTGTACCGGGGCCGGGCTCGGGAAACACGTCCCTCGCGTTCTGGAGCAGCGCGAACCTCATCCCCCTCACCCCTGCCTGCCCCCTCTTTTCCTCTTCCCGCTCCTCATCATCCTCGTCGTCCTCTAGCGCAAACACATCAGCCAGCACCTGCAAATCCTCCACGCTCCGCGCGTAAAGCCCCAGCGTGTCGAGCATCACGCTATAAATCTTCAGCCCCTCCCTGCTGACCGCGCCCCAGGTGGGCTTGAAGGCGTACACGCCGTTGAAGCTTCCGGGCCGGATGGTGCTGCCGCCCGTCTGCGTGCCCAGCGCGAGGGGCACCTGGAAGTCGCCGACCGCCGCGCCGGAGCCGGAAGACGATCCCCCGGGCGTGCGGGCCGGGTCGTGCGGGTTCGTCGTGGCGGGGCCGCGGACCGTGGCCGCGAACTGGGTCGTGGTCGTCTTGCCGAGGATGAGGGCGCCGGCGTGCCGGAGGACGGCGACGCAGGCTGCGTCTAGGGCCGGGGAGTCGGAGGTGTAGATTGGGGAGTTATGCTGGGTTGGCATGTCTTTAGTGCTCTTGGTGATTAGTTTTTTTTCTCCTTCTTCTTCTTCTTCTTCTTCTTTATTTGTTTATTCTGGGTCATTTGGCTATGATACGGTGAGGTACCTTTGGTGTAGATGACATCCTTGACGCCGACGGCGACGCCGTGGAGCGGCCCTCGCTGGTCTGGCGGCACCTGATCGAGCTCTCGCGCCCGTCTGAGCACCAGCTCCGGGTCTAGGTACGCCCACGCCTTCACCACCGGGTCGCGCTGCTCAATGCGGGCGAGGAGCGACTTTGCGTAGTCCTCGACCGTGAGCGAGCCGGCCTTGATCTGGGCGATAACTTCTGTCGCTGTGAGCTTGTAGGGCTCCATGGTGAGTTTGAGCAGTATGCTATGGTATTTCAATTTAAGGTAAGTATGTGAAAACAGGTACCGGCGAGTTGGAATTAATACTAGGTGGCGTTGATGACGACGGATGACACTGGGCTCAGCACCAGATGAAAGTCACTTTGGCAAAGCTGTATTCGTGTACTCGAACGGATAACGTCTCCCAATCATGCCAGTATAGACGGTGTTGCTTATCGACATACGCGGAAGCGAAAGTAACCTGCCTTGCCTTGGCGGTGCAGTCGGCCTGCTGAATGCCGTCGAGGCCTAGGGTATAAGCGGCACGGAAGGCGCGAAGGGTTGTCCGGGATCGGGCTGAACTTCCGGCGCCTTCCTCGGCAGGTTTAGTGCCGAAGTGCCCAATTCTCAGGGTCCTTTTTTAAGAATCCCGAGCCTGTGGTGGGTCTTTTTGGGCGTGGTGTCAGATTTGTCGGACATCTGTGTAAAAATGAGTAGTTGGCCGATTCCCTTCTGTACCTTTGTACATCGGTGAAGCATCTGCCTGTAAATCAGGTGTGCGATGAGGTGTGCCGTGAGGTATGCGATGGGAGTTGGTAAGACATGGCAGACCGTCCGCTTCGAGGATGGCTGTGATTCATTCATACTTGCAAAGATACACATGTCAATGGTCTGGCTCAGGATTCATGTCAACTCGAAGCCACAGACGATGCATCTGAAGAAGAACAATGAACAATGTTGGTATATATCGCGAAAAAGTCAAGACCTGTCTATGGCTACATTCTCCAAACTGCACTATCACAAATAATATCCCATCCGATGCTTTCCTCATCGGAGACCGACTTCCAGGTTTACCATACGTAGTACATTACATGCCCGAGGCCCCATTTCTGCAGGCACTCTAGGCCGACGCTGGTATCTGTGTCGCAAACTCCTGACTGAACGGGTAGTCGATGTACCCCCTCGGCACCTTGGGCAGGTAGAACGTCGGCCTGTCGTACTTGTTCAGCGGCACGCCGTTCTTCAGCCGGAACACCAGGTCCGGGTTGGCGATGAAGTGCCGTCCGAACACGACAACCACATCGTAGTCCCTGTACGTGCTGTCGACCACCTCCCTGGCCGACTCGGGCGTGAACCCGCCCGCGAGCAGGACGGGGCTGCTGTTGTCCCATATCTTCACCAGCGACGTGTTGGTCTCGCCCTCGCGCACGTCGGTGTCGCTCTGTCCGCTGATGCGGCCCTCGACCAGATGCAGGTACGCGAGACCAAACTTCTTCAGCGCGGCCACCAGGTACTCGAACGTCGGCAGCGGGTCGGCCATGCGCATGCCGAGGTACTCGCTGTGCGGGCTCAGGCGCATGCCGACGCGGTCCGCGCCCACGGCCTCGACGACGGCCCTGGTGACCTCGAGATGGAACCGCGCCCGGTTCTCGACGCTGCCGCCCCACCGGTCCGTCCGCCTGTTGCAGACGTCCTGGAGGAACTGGTCCGGCAGGTAGCCGTTCGCGCCGTGGATCTCGACGCCGTCGAACCCGGCCTCAACAACGGCATTCCGCGCCGCCGCGGCGTAGTCCGCAATCGTGTCCCGGATCTCGTCCTCGGTCATGGCCTCGGGCACCTCGCGCGTGGCGTCGATGGCCACGGCGCTCGACGACAGGAGCCTGTGGCCGTGCGACCGCAGGACGTCGGGAAACCCGGCGCGGCCGAGGTGCCACAGCTGGCAGAAGATGCGGCAGTCCTTGGCGTGCACGGCGTCGACGACTTCGCGCCAGCCGGCGATCTGCGACGCGTCCCAGATCCCCGGGACGTTGTGCCTGCCCGCTGCTCGGAGGGATATCAGGGTCGCTTCTGTGATGAGGAGGGTGCCTGGCGTTGATGCGCGCTGCACGTAGTATTCTGCAGACTGCATGTCAGATTCTAACTTCTAACCTGAGAGCCTAGGTCCAGTGTGCCGGCACGCAGCTCACCTTTGACGATGGGCAGCGGCACGCGGTCGTCGTCGGCTCGATACCGGGTCAGCGGGGCCATGGCGACGCGGTGCCCGAGCTCTACAGATCCCAACTTCACCGGCGTGAACAGCTTCGACATGTTGGCTGGTTTGAGGTCTGTTGTTCTTGCGCAGGTTGTCCTTCGAATGAGCCCTCAATTCTGGAAAACGCACAGTGAATAGAGGAGCACGAATGTTTTACGTCGGTCAAACAAATTCACCCAGAGCTACCGAAGATGACGGATTCGAAACGGGGGGATGCTACCGTCGCGAGTTGTTCGGCGGCGACCATGCCGGCAGAGACGCACCCGCTGTCCGGATTAAGCCCGCCTACCGTCCGCACCGGGATTTCAGCATGCGAAAATGGTCAATTGGCATCATTACATCAACCGGCGACAAATTGCGCCACTAAATAAGTGTCTACCTTACAACGTACTACGTATAGTGTGCTGAACTACTGCTATGACGAGAGATGCAAGAGACATGCGGGCCGTCCCCTCATCGCTGGAATCGGCATCTCCAGTGGCCAAGATCGACCAGGGTCGGCTCAAAACTTGCCGATTAGCAGCAACTCATCCAGTCTCATCACACCCCCCTCGGCCGCTTGTTGTGGATCAAGCTGAGCAACGATCTTGAAGGGCTGCAGGGAGCACACGACTCGTCATGTCCGGCCCGACAAACGATCTCTCTACCGTCTGACAGGAAGTCGGAAACGGTGCCGAAAGAGTGCAAGGCGCTTCCAGAAGTCTGGAAACCTCTTCCGGGAGGGGGGCACTCCTCTGCTGTCCTCTGTCGTCCTCTGTCGTCCTCTGCCGTCCTCTGCCGTCCCCTTTCAAAACCGCATTCTTAGTCCTCCTTCAACAGGAACTAAACAAGCCACGACCTGACTTGTCTCCGGTGGTGATGCTATGTTCCCCTTATCAGCTTCCCGCACACACCTTTCCCTCTCTCCCCGGCATCAGCACCACCAATGACGACAGACAGGCCAGCCTCCCCGACGCTCGACATGGACGAGGGTGTTGAGGGTTCCGGCAGCTCGACCGACGACACCGTCACCGTCGTCCTGCCACATGTCGTTGTCACCCCCCAGGCTGCAGACGACGGCGACAACAGCGACGCCAAGAGCATAGCGGCGAGCATAGGCAACCAGCGCATGCTGATGCCCAAGAAGACGCTCCTCGTCGCCGTGCCCGCCCTGTCGGTGGCGCTGTTCGTGTCCTTCATCGACCAGACGGGCGTCTCGACCACCATCCCGGCCGTCTCGGCCGAGCTCGACACGGGCAGCGCCACCTCGTGGATCGGCGCCTCGTTTCTCATCGCCAGCACCGCGTTTCAGCTGATCAACGGGCGGCTGTCCGACATCTTCGGCCGCAAGAACTGCCTGCTGCTCTGCCTGGCGCTCATCGCGCTGGGCGACACCCTGGCGGGGTTTGCCAAGACGAAGGAGCAGCTGTTCGCGTTCAGGGCCATCGCGGGTGTGGGCGGAGGGGGCATCAACAGCATTGTCATGATCATCGTCAGCGACATCACGACGCTGGAGAATAGGGGGAAGTATCAAGGTGTGTTACTATCTGCCTAGATATTCGCAGCGCATGGCTGACTACGCCGACAGGCATACTCGGCGCCGTGATTGCGCTAGCCAACGGGACCGGCCCCTTTCTGGGCGGCGCTCTCGTCGAGAAGCTGAGCTGGAGGTGGATCTTCTGGCTGATACCCATGCTGGCCGTGCCGGCCGCCGTCACCATCCTCTTCTTCCTGCCGGTCAAGCACGAGCGCGGGAACTACGTGGCCAAGGTCAAGATGATTGACTACGGCGGCATTGCGCTCAACCTGGCTGCTGTGCTGCTGATCCTTGTGAGCCCCCTTACCAGCCCTGTCGAGACACACTGGGCTGCCAGTGCTGATGCGATTTCAAGATACCGTTATCCGGAGGAGGCGACATGTACGCGTGGTCATCCGGTCCCTTCATCGGCATGATCACGGTAGGGGCGCTGCTTGCTCTCGCCTTTGTGTTGTATGAGTGGAAACTGGCGCCGGTGCCAATCATGCCATGTACGAGACTCCGGCCCCTGAGCACTTCTGCTTCTGCTTCTGCTTCTGCTTCTGCTTCTGCTTCTGCTTCCGTACTGATCTTCCTCTAGTGCGCCTGTTCCAAGCGGCGCACTGCCCAGCCATGTACGGGCAGTCGCTGATGATGGGCATCGGGTTCTACGGGAACTTCTTCTACAGTAAGCTTTCCACCCTCCCCCTCGCCGGTTCGGTCGATTACTCACCGGCAGCAGTGCCGATCTACTTCCAGTCGGTCCTCGGCTACGGCGCCCTGGAATCCGGCGCCTTGATATTACCGCTCATCATCTCGACCTCGATCTGCTCCATCGGGTCGGGCCAGTTCATGTCCAGGGTGGGACGGTACATGCCCTGCGTGACGGTGGGCTTCGGCCTGTGGACGCTCGGCACGGGGCTCAAGTGCATGTTCGGCCGGACGACGCCCCTCTGGGTCGTCATCGTCGTGCTCATCGTGGAGGGGCTGGGCGTCGGGCTGACGCTGCAACCGAGTAGGTTGTCCCCGGATATACAGTAGACAGTACGGTTCCTAACATGCAGCAGCACTTGTCGGCCTGCTCGCCAACTCGAGAAGCGAAGACAGGGCGGTCTGCACGGGACTGCGGAATTTCATCCGGACCATTGGCGGCGCATTTGGGCTCGTCAGTAAGTGAACACCCTCTGCATTATTCTCAGCGTGGTATCCGGCTAACATTTCCACCCCCCCAAAGTCTCCGGCGCAATTCTCTCCAACACGCTGAGCTCGCAGCTCTCGGGCCTACCGTTCATATCGCAGGACACGATATCGGGCCTTACGTCGTCGACCTACGGGCTGGACAAGCTCGGCCTAACGCCGGCCGAGCGGGACCTGGTGCTCGCCGTGTACATGAGGGGGCTGCACTACATCTTCATCTTCTACGCGGCCTGCGTCGGCTCGGCGTTCGTCATGTGCGCCGGGGTGGGGAACACGAGCCTGAAGGCGAAGAATAACACGCCTACACCGGCTGAGGAGACCTCGCAGGCGGGGTCCGAATCGGATGCGTCTGTTGGCGAGGGGGAGGAGAAGAGGGAGGGGGAGGAGAAGACGGTGGAGGTGTAGGGGGCTCTCTACCGTCGTCCACACCTCTACCCTGGGTTGGAAATATCATTGAGAGATTTTGATACCCGTAATGTGCATAGAAAACACAGGATTTACCACATCATCTACGTGAAGCTTGAGCCTCTACTGCTGTGCAAGTCGTCCGTGGTGTGGAACGAAGCTGGCTGCCGAAAAGGGGTTCAGGGGCCGCTGTAGTTTCGCTTCGATACTGTATCTGCACAGTGGTTGCCATTCCTACACGTGTAGGTACCTACAAGATAGAATTACAGTATCATCTTTTTGCCTGACATCATACTCAGGACATCACCTAAACATTCCCCCCCAATAGGCGCTACCACCCTTATCTGACGACAACCCCGCCACCCCGCGCGCTGCTTTGGGCTAGGCCTACCTCTAGACTTATTAGAAGGTAGGATTCCCCTCCGGCCCACTTACATCCGGCATCCCCTCCGAGGCTCCGAACCGGCGGCACCTTGGGAGCCGATGGGTCCTAAAGGTCCCAAGACGGGGAAGCTACCTTGCCATAGTAGGTTGACTGGAGCTCTCGAGCCGATAGCCGCTGACAGGGTCTGTCTCAGGGTCCAAGTCGAAATAATTGCGAGAGATAACAGACACACTGGCGGTGATAGGGGAGATATGACCGACCGTGGAGCTCCGAAAGAGGAGGACCGGACGGCTTACTCTAGATGAGATATCAAGTCGTGATGCACCTGGGGGGGAACAATACGATGTTCTATTCTGTCGATCCGTAGCTGCTATCTTCTATCTTAATTGCTTATTGCATTACGCTGTACTAGAAAGAATATCACAGTACCCCCGACAGTAACCTCCTTTCACATTAGAGCTCTCGCATTATCGACACCCATCATCACATTGCAATGCCCGAGGTATACTCTGCCCACCCAGACTACGGCTTCGACCGTGACTTCGTGGGGTACGGGGAGCAAGGCCTGAAGCTCCAGTGGCCCAACAACGCCAAGATCGCCGTCTCGTTCGTGATCAACTATGAAGAAGTAGGTACTACTCACACCTCCTCTTAATGCACACTTCTGACAGAGGCGACCCAGGGCGGCGAGCGCAGCGTCCTCAGCGGCGACGGCGTCAGCGAGACGAACCTGCGCGAGAACCCGGGCAGCGCGCCGCGCGTCAACGAGCGCAACTACAACACCGAGAGCGAGTACGAGTACGGCAGCCGCGCGGGCTGGTGGCGGCTGTTCCGCCTGTTTCAGCGGTACGGCATGAAGTTCACGCTGTACGCCGTCGCGCAGGCCGTCGAGGAGAACCCGGACGTGGCGAGGCGGTGCGTCGAGGAGGGGCATGATGTTGCGTCGCAGTGAGTTCCCTTTCCCTTTCTGCTCACCCCGCTTGAAAGTAAGGAGGGAGGGGGGGGGGGGGGGGCACAAGAGCTAACAAAGTGTACACAAGTGCCTACCGCTGGCTGGACTACCACGACTTCTCGGTCGAGAAGGAAAAGGACTTCATCCGCAAGGCCATCACCTCGCTCAAGAGCCTGACGGGGTACGCGCCGCGGGGGTGGTACTACGGCCGCCCCTCGCCGCAGTCGCGCGTGCTCGTGCCGCAGGTGTACAGGGAGATGGGCGAGGAGCTGTCGTGGCTGAGCGACACGTACGCCGACGACGTGCCGTACTGGACCGACCTGCCCTCGGAGAAGAGCCTCCCGGACGCAGATGCCAAGGGCCTGCTGATGCTGCCGTACAGCTACGACTGCAACGACTTCAAGTTCCACGTCACGACGGGGTTCAGCGACCCGGACGGATTCCTGGCGCATGTGCGGAATGCGTTCGACGTGCTGTACGAGGAAGGCGGGGAGGGCCAGCCGAAGATGATGACGGTCGGCCTGCATTGTCGTATTATTGGTCGACCTGGCAGGTTCAAGGCGCTGCAGGACTTTGTCGAGTATATCAGCAAGAAGGAGGGGGTGTGGGTGGCCACGCGGAGCGAGATTGCGGATGCCTTCAGGGCGCAGTATCCGTACCGGAAGGGGGCGTTGGCGTAGATCTCATATAGACAAAGGGGTAGGGGGATGTAGCGTGGATCTGAAGCAGTACATGTGCTAGCTATATATTGAACGGTGTATATATTGTGAAGTGAATACGAACGTGACGAACCTTTTACAACATTGCTCCAAACACCCAAAAGGAAATCGTATCCCACCCGTGTCCTAGAGAAATCAGAGCGCCTCCAGGGATCTCAAACACAACGCTGTACCACACCC
>JAMAJW010000194.1:0-11673 GCA_023628855.1 Coniochaeta sp. PK30-01 | reverse complement strand
GTGAAAAGAGCTGCACAGACTCGGCCACCTCCCGCCGCAAGCAAGCATGGCTGCCGACCAGACACCGTGCAGCACCCAGAAGCGCAAGCGAGGCCAAGACAGCTCCAGCTCGGTCACCGCCTCACCCTCCAAGAAGCTGGCCAAGACCCCAACACCGCGGAAGAAGCGCAACCTGCCAGACGCGGAGAAGCGCCTGCGCCGCTACCGTCCCACGGCCCCGCAGTCGTTCGGCGAAGTGTACGCCCGCGCCACCTCGCAGCGCTTCTTCGTCCTCTCTCGCTCCCGCGCCGGCCACGGCGACGAGCAGGAGGAGACCGTCGAGCTGGCCGGCACCACGGGCAACATCTACACCGTCACCATCGCGCGGCAGCCCACCTGCGACTGTCCGCACGCCAAGGCCGGCAACCAGTGCAAGCACGTGCTGTACGTCCTGGCGAGAGTCCTGCGTGCCAGGTACGACTACGTCTACCAGCTCGCGCTGCTGGGCAGCGAGCTGAGGCAGATCTTCGACAATGCCGGGCCCATCCCGTCGGAGAACCCCGACGAGCAAGAGGACAGGAACAGGAAGCCGATCGAGGGCGAGTGTCCCATCTGCTACGAGGCCCTGGAGAAGGACGAGGCCATCGTCTACTGCAGAGCGTCCTGCGGGCAGAACATGCACAAAGCCTGTCTGGAGATGTGGGCTGCTACCAAGCGAGCACAGGGCACGGTCGCCAAGGTCACCTGTCCGTACTGCCGGAGTGCGTGGGAGGGCGACCAGGACATGGTCAAGAAGATCGAGACGACGGGAAAGATCGGCGCTGAGGGCTACCGCAATGTTGCTGACCAGCTGGGGATCAGCACGGAGCGAGGTAGGTTTGTTCCTGTGCCGCTTACTGTGTGCATGCTGTCTGCGATATACTGACCTGCTGATAGATACGAGCACTTACTCTAGGTGGTGGTCGGGCCATCGCAGTAGCGGGTATTACGGGGGCTGATAAAGGCACAGCGTGTCGTTGGTCCTAGACACTTGACTATAGTGCGAAAGCCTACTTTCCAAGGGGCGGTGCCTATCCGAGCTCACGTACAGGAGCACAATGTAGCGTGTGCTGCATCATAGAACGCGTATGTTCACGGCTGCTCACCTCGCTAGATTCTGCTGCTGATCGAGCGCTTCCCCCTGCGAGTCTATGGCACTCTCATCATCCCGTAACGTTAATGTTGTCCAACTGCTGAGGCGCCGGCCGCAGCACAAATATGTCCCCCCCAAACGCGGGCGGTTGCAGGCCCTTCACCGCCGCCGCCGCCGCCGCCACGAGATCGCCTTCCTGCGCCGCCGCACGGATGTTATCTGTTGCCGCATACTGGGTAAACAGCAGCTCCGGGTACGCCCAGTCGGCCGCGCCGTTCACCGCCGCCGGGATGAGAAAGTCGACCGCATTGAACAGCGTCTGGCCCTGCGGACCGACGTATCTGAACATGTCGAGACCCAGCTTCCGCGCGGTCAGCGCCCAGCGCAGGTGTGCGGTCAGGTCGAAGTTGGAGTAGTGGAAGCTCCTCGTGCGGGCGAGCTCCTGGGGCTGCGAGCCGTTGGCGGTGATCTGCTGGTCGAGGAAGGTCCTTGCGAGCTCGGCCGTGCTGCGGGCGAGGGTCAGGTTGCCGGTGAAGAGGGCCGTGGCGGTGATCTGCATCGAAGCCCACGTCCCGTGGTTGTTGGACGCCGTGGCTTCCTGGACGCCGAAGGGCGAAAAGGCCAGCCACTCCAGGAACCGTGTGTTCCACGCTCGGAACGCTTTTGCGTCTGCCGCGGTCCATCCCGGAGCGCCCGTGTTCAGAATGGCCACGGCGTCGAGGACCTCGGTGTAGTCCTGGGAGAAGTCGATGATGCCGATGGAGCGCCCCGTGTTGGCGCAGGGGATGATCTGCGCGTGGTTGAGGTTGGGATTCATGGCCGTCTCCGGGTCGAGGAACCAAGTACGGACGATGTCGGCTGCGTGAACCGAGTACTTGGGGTTGCCGGTGTAGTACCAAGCCAGGGACAGGGCATACGTCGAGTTGAACAGCGAGATGGAGTTGAGCTTGTCCGGGTAGTTGTCGACCTCGGGGTTGCGCACTCCGTCCTTCTGGATGTACGGACAGCCGTCGGCGGTGGTGGGATTCGGCCACCAGTAAGGGGCTTGGGAGGCGTAGTCGTGGATGGTGCCGTTCGGGGGTGTGGCCGTCTTCGAAATCACGGTCCAGGGACCCTGAGTCAGCCAGTAGTCTGCCTGAGCGACGAGGTGACCAAGGGCAGAGAGGAGACTCGGATCGCCTCTGCCGAGACGTGCCTTTGCATCCACGAGACGGTTGCCGTCGATGACTACGGTTTGCGGAGTCTTGCAATCACGCACAGCAACTGCGAGATGGACTGTGGAGAGCAGCGCCAGAGCGCTGAGAAGACGCATGGCGACGATGACCCAATAGAAGGCCTGTTTCAATGCTGAGGCTCGCATGAAAGAGACTGCAGCCTGAGGTCACACGAAGCTTTATACCCGCCGAGGACTGGTCATATTTCTTCTACATATATATATTCACGGCACCATATTTCATTTGTATGTACACGGGGTCACGAGGAGACGTTACCATGGACCGTTGTCTTTGGGACACCATGAATGATATTCCACCAATGAGGGTTGGTCGGATGCAATGGACTGTCTCTCGAGAGTCTGTGGTCAACTCAACTCACTGCATCGTATACAGACCTTAGGTTGGAGCAATCAGGTCGGTGAGCAGACGGAACGGAGCTAAGCCGCCTGTCTTTACGGCGCCGACGATTCTCCTCCAGGGGTTCCCCAGCCTTCGGGTATCGTAACGCGGGGGTTGCACCGGCAGTGGGTTCAGCATGTTGTTGTTGGCTTGTTGCAGCACTGATCGGCTACTTGCCGGCTATCGCCATGACCGGGACTCGGGATCCGGGACGTCGTCTTGAATACGACGGAAGAACCGCAATACCATGACCGCTCCGAGGAGGCTATGTCTAGCATGGTAGCAACGACGTTTGCTGCATTAAAGTTGCGACCTCACGACGTCCTGCTTTTGCGGTCGAGTTGAAGATTTCATGTTTGGTGTACTGTGGTAAGTCTGCCTAAGGTACCTATGTAGGTAGGTACCAGGGTAGACGCTGCGGGGCCGGACTCGGAGTGCCTGTTGTAGCACTTTAGGCTCCGATCTTCGGGCATCAGCCTAACATCATCACCTCCGTGTCGGGCTGTCATCGGACTGCCCGTCCATGGTAACTAAAGTACCTACTTACTCGATCATGACAAGCCCGTGATTGACCCTACTTCACGAAACAGGCGACTACCTTGGTCTTGACAATGACGTCGCACGGCACATACCCCCTCGACGACGAGAGATTCACCGTCTTCCCGAGCAGGAGGAGCGTTGTCCACGGCACCAAGGCTGTAGTCAGCACCACCTCTCCCTTGGCGACCCAGGCCGGATTGAGGATCCTCCGGGAAGGCGGAAATGCCGCAGTGAGTAAAGGACGCGGGATTGGACATAGCCCCAAGATCACTTCAATCTCACAGCGCGTGCGCAACAGGACGCGGCCATCGCCGCAGCAGCGGTCCTGAATCTCGTCGATCCGTCCATGACCGGCATTGGCGGTGACGCCTTCGCTCTGTACTACGAGGCCCAGACCAAGAAGGTCCACGCCGTCAACGGCTCTGGCCCTTCTGCCGCTGAAGCGACGCTGGATGGTATCTGCGACGACTTGGGCATCACTGACCGCACATACGGGTCCATACCTAACACATCCGGGCACGCTGTTACCGTGCCCGGAGCCGCAGCTGCTTGGGTCGACATCGTCACCAAATTCGGGTCGGGGAACCTGTCTTTGGCCCAGATCCTCGCACCGGCTATCGAGCTGGCAGGGGAGGGTTTCGCCGTGAGTGAACTGTCCAGCTACTATTGGGCTGCGACAGAGGAAGATCTGAAGAGGAGGCCCAATGGCGTCGAGCTGCTCAAATCTGACCCAAAAGCCGCCGATGGCTTTCGAGCACCTCGTCCGGGCGAGTTCTATCGGAACCAGTTCCTCGCACAGACCTTGCGACTCTTGGCAGAGCAAGGAGCACCGGGCTTCTACGAGGGGCCTGTCGCCGAAGCCATTGTCCAGGTAACCCAAAGTTTGGGCGGCCGCTTGACGTTAGAGGATCTAAGGAAGCACGGCGAGAGGGGCAGTGAGTTTACCAAGGCAGTATCCATCCGCCTTGACAACGACATGCTGGCACAGGGTGAGCAGTCCGAAAGTCGCCAGATCCATCTTTGGGAGCACCCGCCAAACGGCCAAGGAATCGTCGCCCAGATGGCTCTGGGCATCTTGCAAGAGCTTGGAAACCAAGAACGAATACCAAAGTTTCAGCCAGGGGATCACAATTCTTCTCAGTGTGTCCTCTCCCGCGTTTGCCCTTGTTTTTGGATCCAGTACAGTTCAATGAACCGCGATACTGACAGAGACCAGGTATCTGCATGCGCTCATCCAAGCTCTCCGGATCGCCTTCGCTGACGGATGCTGGTACATCGCCGACCCGCACTCGTCCAAAGTGACGCCCGAAGACTTGCTCTCTCGAGAGTACCTGGCCGAACGAGCCAAGCTTTTCGACCCGCTCAAGGCCACAGAGCTCGTCGAACACGGCTCAGTGCATAAGACCAGTGACACGATCTACCTCGCCGTCACAGACGTCGACGGGAACGCCTGCTCACTCGTCAACAGCGTGGCGGACACGTTCGGCAGCCGCATCGTGCCCAAAGGCACCGGGTTCGTCCTGCAGAGCCGAGGAGCCGGGTTCCACCTCGATCCAGGCCACCCAAACGCCTTCGCGCCGGGGAAGAGGCCCTACAACACCATCATCCCGGCCATGGTCACCGACGCGGAGGACGGCAGTCTGCACACCGTGTTTGGCGTCATGGGAGGGGCAATGCAGCCGCAGGGCCACGTACAAGTGCTGCTCAATATGGTGACCTTTGGCATGAATCCGCAGGTTGCGCTGGATGCGCCGAGAGTCTGTATCGGTGTCAGCTTGCCGGGCAAGTCGACGGACCCGAGCAAGAAGGTGGACAACGTGGTGTACCTCGAGGAAGGGATCAGTGAGGACGTCGGCAAGGAGCTGGAGAGGTTGGGGCACGAAGTCAAGTTCGTGACTGGAATGGGACGGGCACTCTTCGGCCGAGGTCAGGTCATAAGGGTGCACCACGATCCTGTGGACGGGCGTCGCATCTACTCTGCCGGCAGCGATATGAGAGGGGATGGCATGTCGGCTCCGCTGGTGTAGGCGGTGGGAAGCTGTTGATCCCTGCCCGCGGTCTTGGTCTTGGCGTCCGATTGGTACGCCGAGGTCAAGCAGATCATTCCAAGTGGCAGGCAGCATGTTGTGAACTTCTGGTGACTGCGAATAAGAGTTGGGAGAAATATTGTCCCCGACATTGACGCAGTGCATTACTAAGGCCCTACCTACCTACTAAACCCCGTTAGCCAATCACACTTGATCATTACAACCAATGACAGTCACCGACGGCAATAAGCCGTGATCGTAAGTTTGACGTCACCGGTGTCAGCGAAACATCATGCGCTCACATATCACGAAGAGGAGTAAAAGTGCGGAAGCAGTTTTCAGGTTCTCCAAAGCTCATACTGTGCCTAATACTTCCTTCGCGACCTCTACTCGTTGCTAGAATCTCCAGAAAACCAGTGCCGGCATCGTCTGTCTGGTCGCAATGGCGTCTGCCATCGTCACAGGAGCCACGGGTTAGTCCAGTGTCTTGGTCATCAGTCCAGCAATACACCAGCTAACCCAAGTGCGTAAGGGATTCTCGGACGCGAGATCGTCAGGCAGTTGGGGAAAGACCCCCAGAAATGGAAGACTGTACATGCGCTGTCACGTAGTCAGAAGGATGACTATCCGTCGAATGTCGTCCATAACCACATTGACCTGACCAGTTCGGCCAAGGACATGGCCAAGGAGCTCAAAGATTTGAAGGGCGAGTACGTGTTCTTTGCCGCGTATATGGAGAAGGCCTCCGAGCAAGAGAACTGGGACGTGAACGGTATGCTCATAGCTCAAACACTCCCGTCTCTCATAGGCCCCGATACGGCCACATGCTGACCGGGACAGGCGCAATGCTTGAGAATTTCCTCGCCGCTCTGGAACTCACCAGTGCCGTCAAGGGCCTGAAGCGTATAATTCTAGTCACAGGATGCAAGCAGTACGGCGTGCACCTGGGCGAGGTCAAAAACCCGATGGTCGAGACAGACCAGTGGCTCGAAGGCGAGCCCTGGCCGCCAAACTTCTACCACCGCCAGCAGCACAGCCTCCACAAGTTCTGCGAGAAGAACAAGCACGTGTCGTGGGCGGTTACTTACCCCAACGACGTCATCGGATTCGCAAAGGGAAACTACATGAACCTGAGCACGAGCATCGGCCTGTATGCCGCCGTAAGCAAGGAGCTTGGCCGGGACCTCGAGTTCCCGGGCAATGCGGTGTTTTACAGCAAGTTCGACGTCTTCACGTCGAGCGAGATCCATGCCGAGTTCTGCGAGTGGGCAGCGCTGGAACCGAGGGCCGGCAACCAGGCGTTCAACGTCCACAACGGCGATGTCGAGAGCTGGCAGAACCTGTGGCCTCGGGTCGCGAGGAGGTTCGGCATGAAGGTCAAGGCCGACCAGTTCGCCTCTGCCAGCTCCTCCCCGGGCCTCGAGTCGCGCCAGACACTGACGGACAAGCCACCGTTGAGCGTTTTCGCCGACGAGCTCGGGCTGAAGGGTAATATCGCACCGAGCCAATTGGCGAACAGGATCAGTCTGGCGAAATGGAGTCAGCAGGAGGAGGTCAAGAAGGCCTGGGAGAGGCTGGCTGAGAGAGAGGGCCTGGATAAGTCTTCGTTCGAAAAGGCCACTTGGGCTTTCCTCGATTTCGTGCTGGGACGAAGCTATGACATCGTCGCCAGCATGAGTAAGGCGAGGGAGTTTGGCTGGACAGGGTGAGCATCTCCTCCTGGCATTCGTCACTCACGGCAATAATGCTGACGAGTCCACAGTTATCACGATACCTGGAAGTCGCTATCGGAAGTCTTTGGCGAGCTGGAGGCGCAGAAGGTCCTTCCCAAGACGCACAAGTAGGCTTGGAGACTGGCTCGAGTGCGACAAGAAGAGCCCAGTACGAAGCAGAGAGAAGGCATATGGCGAGGATGTGCCATGGCTTAAGCCGGCGGAGCTCTGAATGATATGGCAGCGAATCAAGAACCCAGACGTACGGTCGTGCGTAAAGTCACAATCTCAACATTGACCGTCCCAAGATTTCAGCTGACCTTGGGAACACGGTTGAAATAATCCCGGGCCTGCCGAGTGATTTCGATCGCGTCTCCGAGTTCGTAACTTGAGCGCGGCAGAAGAAAGTCCAGCCCTTTGGGCCCAACCGTAGTCCTTCTTCACCAAGAGGCCCTGCAGGAGTGGTTCGCGGCACGAAGGCTGGTCAGGGCCGCCCTCAGGCAGCCTCAAAAAGGTGTTTGCGCGCTGCAGTGCCGCGTTGCATCACCGTTCCGGGTGCGGACGTGTCCGAGGAGGGCGGGTTCTCTGTCGGGCGGCATCGAATGGCATCGCGAGCTGCTCGCTGCGCCGTCAGCACGACACCACCTGTGTGACCTATCGGACAATCCGCCCGCCGCCGTCAGCACTAGCGAGTAACAATGGGATTTTTGCCATCCTCCAAAACGTCAAATCTCCAGGAAATGTCACTGCATGAAGAGCGATATGCAGGCTTGATAAGACGTGGGTTGCGCCGTCTCTCTTTTCTCTCCTCTCTCTGCCCTCCATCTCTCTCCCTCCTTCTCTGTCGGCTCCCTTCGCAATACTGTCCTTGGTCGTCGAAACATCCTCAAGTCGCACGACAGCGACAGTCCGTTCGTTTACCGATTCACATCACATTCAGGTAGTGTGGGTTGCTCATGCGATACATCCAGCAATGTCGACATCAATAGCACTCAAAGCCGCCATCGGCGTGCTCATGGTCGACTCCATCATCGAGCTATCGTTTATCAGCAGCATGGTCGCGTGGCTGCACAAGACTGCAAGCGGGAGCTTTCCCGTCGTCGCAGGAGACGGCTCGACCTTTGACATCAGAGGCGAGCCGCTGCATCTCCTCGTCGACCAAGGACACACCAGCAACGGCGCGGCAGGGACGGCATTCGTGCTCATCGGCGTCGGCGGTATCGTAGCCCTCTGGCTCCGGAACCGAGCCAGGAGGTTCGGCCGCGCGCTCTACTACTTCTGGCTCGTCTGCAACGTCCTCGCGCTGATGCTCACGATCGGCGCGCTAGGCTACGTCTTCTCCGTCACCAACAAACACCGGGGTCAGGCCATCGATCTTGGGCTGGCAGAGACCTTGAAGGGGACCAAGTATCCGCTCAACGAGTGGACGCCGCAGAACTGGTTTGCGGCATTTCTGGACCTCGACATTGCGGATGATAGTGTCCGCAGAGACATAGCGAGCCACTACAGGGTTATGCGGGGGTGGCAGTACAACTTGATCCCCTTGTTCCTGGTGCAGCTTGTCGAGACGGTCCTGGCGGTCCTGGATGGCTTGACGTGGCGGAGAGAGGTGCGGTATGCCGGTGTCGCACAAGGACAGGGACAGGAGAAGGTTAGCGCGCAGTCATGACGAGGAGGCTTGTCCCGTATCTCGGAACTGCGTACACGCGGAGGGTCGTTGGAAGCCAGGTTGTCATGGAAAATAGCAGGGTGCTGCAGATGTTGTCACAACGGGGGCATTGGGTGCGGCAGTGAGGAGGCTGCACAGACGGGAGAGACCCCATGATTCACAAGAGGCGTGTTTTCTTCACTTCTATGTTCATATTTATGTCCGTATTGGTCTAATAAACTCTATGGAGCATCTAATGATTACTAGGTATTTTGCCTCCTCGTATCCTGAGATGTAACTCGTCATGGATTATCCCAGACGGCAGCTTAAGCCTAGGAACGTGATCTCCCGATGTATGTGTAAACAGAACGAATAATGCCCCAAGGATAGCAGTAGTCATCATTCGGGGAAGCAATTTGCTTCGTTCAAGATCCCAATCAATGCACCTAAGTGCCCCTCCAACGCCGCAAATGCAATGCCCAACACCCAAAGGATGTCGCCGTACTGAGACATCCGAACCCGACGTTCCAAATGGTACAACGATAGAGGCGATCAGAACGAGGTATCCAACTCCACCACCAAGTCCCACACTCGACATGCTCGACAGTATCCGTGATGGCAGGCGCCGCCAAGACCTGCCAGCCTTTATTTTGTGACGCTGATCTCATAGCCAATGAGGACTTCGGTCGAGCTACCTTCCCAGCCCCTAGTCCCGGCGGCGGAGAGCATGAACCGCGCCGTGGGATCTATATACAGAGAAGAGATGACACCCGCTCGAGGCGGGCCGGGGATGATAAGGAAGGGGACGGACGAGCCTTTGAATGCTGAGGTATCTCGGAGGTCGTAGAGGCGAAGAATATCATAAGAAGCGCTGTTTGGCACAGGGTCAGTACCTGTAAGGCTGTGTACCGTTGCAGCACGCCCCGAGGCGCCGAGGCGACGAGCCCAAGCAGAAGCAGGCATGAACGGCAGAGAGCAAGACACTTACCAGACTAGATGGCGGCCGTTAGGCATAGGTCGAACGCAACTCACCGGCCCACTACCGTTGGGAAATTTCAGAGCCCGCTCTGGCACCCAGCCAGACCGTGCCTTGTGGATGCTGAACTCCTCAACCGTGCCATTCCGTCGCCCAGCGTAGATCCAGTTTCCATCTGGCGACCAGCATGCTCCCATACACCATGGGGGGACGCCGGGCCTGTTACCTACCCTCGCAACCGGATCACGCACACGGCGGTCCCAGATGCGGATTGTTCCGTCTATGCTTGCGGAAAAGAATGTCGATGTGCTGGTCTGGTTTGGATCATCCGTGTTGGGGTCGGCGGCAGAAGTGAAGAGCATCGACGGCGAGGAGGGCGGATAGCCTTCAGTGGGGTGCATATTCGTTTGTGAGAGGTTGTTGGGTGGTGCGTCGGGAGCCGGGACATTAGTATGGAACTGCTGGTCTGGGAAGGATGCGTCGTCCGTCGCTTGACCGTTCAGTGATGGTTGTGACGCAAATCCACTCGCTTGAACAACACCGTCGTGGTACATCGTCGTATCTCCATTGTGCAAGTTACCATTGGGAAGCGAACCCTCTCCGGCCTGCGGTTGCCCAGAAAGATGAGGTTGTGCCCCGGCGCCGTGTCCCTCCTGTGTTACAACAGAGGAGGTATCCTCAACTGTCATGGCGAAGCCGGAACCGCCAGGAGCCGACTCGTCGTGGAGACTGATCTCCATGGCCCGGGAGAACTCGTCGTCGTCATCTCCGCCGAAAGCACCACCCCCCATTGGCTCGTTATCGCCGAATAGAGAACCCGCAGGACTTCCGAAGAGAGACTCATGTGCCGGAGAACCCTGGCCATCAGCGCCGCCGCCTGAAGCATCTTGCCCTACAATATCTCCCCCGTTCGGGAGTGCATGAAAGCCGTTGACCAATGCGCCCTGGGGTAAGGGCTGGTCGTTGTTGGCCATCATCGTCTCGCTTCGGACCTCCAACTGGCTCGCCTCGGCCGGGATGGGCGATCCGCTGGCGGGCCGCAGCTCCAGGGCTGAGATTTGCCCGCCGCTGCCCTCGAAGCGGCGAATGACGTGGCCGGTGTTCAGATCCCAGTCTAAGATTTGCTTGTCCCAGCTTCCGCTCAGGACGCTCTTTTCATCCGGCGCGAGGGCCAGAACACTGACGGCGTTGGTGTGGCCGCCTTCTCTCAAGCAGTGTATCCTCTTGCCCTCGTCATGGCGCACGCTCTGTAGGTTGATCCCGCCGCTTTCGAGTCCGCTAAGCAGCCACAGGGCTTGGCTGTGGACTGCCAGACTATACACAGGTGACAAGACATGCTCGTCGACGCCACTTCTGGGAGCGGTTGGCGGTTCCTCGTTTTCCCAGTACGACATAAGTATGCCTGCCTTGGTCACGCTGTCGACAAAAGGATGCCGCTGGGCAACGGTCAACAGCTGCTTGCCGTTGATTGTGCCGACGCCATCGTATTTGCGGATGTAGCCGTCCGTACCGCCTGTCATCCAGTAGCGCAAGTCGGGCGTTACAGCTAGGGCGTTGATGCTCGTCGCCTGCGGGGCTGCCATGGTAGGCACTATGTCGTACAGCCGGGCTGTCACCGCTTCGGGTCGAACCGTCGGCCGGAACCGAGGGGTCACAGGGCGAGCAGAGGGTGAACGTAGCTGGGCGGACGGCGATACGCGCTCGTCTGCAGCTTCACCCTCCCCACCACCCGAGGACAGGGTTCCGGATGCATCAGCGGCATCTTCGGGGCCGTCCACCTGAGTCTGTTCTTGTGTCTCGTCGTCGACCTCGGCCTCCACTTCTGCGTCTTCCGGTTCGGCTCCAGGTTCGGGTTCGGGCTCGGGCTCGGGTTCGGGGAGGTCTTCCTCATCTTCGTTGTCGTCGTCTTCGACGTCGTTGTCGTTATCGTTGTCGCCCTCTTCGGCATCCTCCATTACTTCGTCCTGTTCATTCTCGGAGCTCGCGTTGGAATCTGGTGCGAGCAGTCTGTCAGTTCGATTCCGTGCATGTATTGGTTGGAGGGGG
>JAMAJW010000193.1:0-11808 GCA_023628855.1 Coniochaeta sp. PK30-01 | reverse complement strand
ACGAATCGAATAATATATACAAAAAGAGAGTAGTAATTGATTAAAAGTCTATTCTAAAAACTATACTTGAGAATCTTTCTTTTTTTTATCTTTTTTGAAAAGACTACTCTACTAAAATATTATAAGTAGCTTTTTGTTATATAACTTACTTTCTTAAACGTAATCTTTATATTATACCTTTACTCGTAATATACTATTTAAAAGAGTATATTACGTACTTATCCCTTTTCGATTACTTACTTGTAAGTAGAAAATGCGATTTATAAATCTTTAGCTAGTTAAAGTTATTCTATAATAATTTGAACTTCTCTTATCTTATTTATCTTATAACGATAAATCTTTTATTTACTATATATCTAATTTAGTTTTAGCTCAAGTATATCTTATAATATTTAGCGTCTTCGAACTTAAGAATCTTTAGCTATAAAATTAAAGCTAACGCTACTTTTTTAGCTTAGTAAAAAAGAGAAACTTTTATAAAACTACTCTATAGCTTTTGAAGCTATTCTATCTTTAGTATATTCTTACAACTTCGTTTACTATAAGCGTTTTTAAAGTCTTTTAAAGATATAGCTATAACTCGCTTTTTAAAGCAAAACTCGTCTTCTACCCTTTTTACTTTCTTACGTTTTAATATATAAAACGACAAAAGTAATTTTACTTTTTCTAAAGACTAATTAAATTACTTAACAACTAGCTTTAGTATTAATTAAATATTACTACTAAAAGTAGCGAAATCGATATCTATCTTTTTAAGTTTAAAAGTTACAACTACGTAAGTTTAAGTACGTTCGATAAAGAGTTCCGTAACGCTAAGTAATTCGTTAAAACGACTCAAACTAGTTTCGAAGTAACGTCTTTTCTTTTAATTAGAAATATTTGTTAAAGTAGACTAGTAGCTTAGCGTCTTTTTCGTAACTTTACTTCTATCTTTAAATCGTTATAAAGTTTAATCTTTCTTAAACTTAATAAACTTTTTTTAATTAACTTAACTTATTACTATCTTCGAATATCTTTAGTTAAATATTTAACTCTATTACGTATTAAAAAAGTTAAAGTTAAACTTATACGTAAATACTTTTCGTATAGTAAATCTTTTTAGCTATCTTATTCGGAAAAGCTTTTAAGTATTAAAGTACGCTTTAATTATAATAACTTATATTTTCGTAATCTTATAGTAAACGTTCTTAAATAATCTTTTCTCTTTAATTAGTAAAAACTTTTACTATCTTATAGTTCGAAAATTACAAATCGATTTTTCTTTAAGTAATATTTTAACTAATTCAAAGACTAAGAAACTATATTCTTATCTTTTAAGTTATACTCTTATATCAATTTCGTTTTAAACGATCTTAGCTAATATCTAATTAGTCTAAGCGAAGTATTTAAACTAAATCTTAAAAACTTTATTGCGAAAACTATATATTCTTACCTTTCGATAATAGTAGAAAGAGTCGAAGAACTATATAGTTAGCTTTTCTCTATAAGTATCGAAAATAATAGTTATCTAGTACTATATATCTTTCTAATACTAAAGCTATATTTAAAAATATATCCCGAAATACTATTACTAATTAATACTTTTATTACTAATCGTTTCGTATTTCTTAGAAGTATCTAATATCGTAAAGCTAATTTATATATTTCTAGTACTTATATCTCTT
Source organism: Coniochaeta sp. PK30-01 (assembly GCA_023628855.1). NCBI lineage: Eukaryota > Fungi > Ascomycota > Sordariomycetes > Coniochaetales > Coniochaetaceae > Coniochaeta > Coniochaeta sp. PK30-01. Next base: position 10,144 of record JAMAJW010000193.1, on the reverse strand, counting down.
AGAATTATAATATAAAAAGCTTTGATAAAATAAGAATCGATTATTTCGTAATTAATTAGTTTTCTTTTTAAGTTAAACAACCCGTTTATATATTAAGAAAAGGTTATCTAAAAGTTCTAGCGAAACTTAACTTTACTTACAAACTATCGTAGCTTTATAAAACTTAAAAACAACTCTTCTATAGTATAGAGACTACTTATATCTGATATAACTTATATAAGACAAATAAAACAAGTAATCGAAGTCTTAGTTAACTACGTAGCTAAAAGTACTAAAATCGTTCCGTATAAATTTGTATAAACTCTTCTATTCGTAACTAAGTTAATTAGTATTATATTTATTAGTAGTTATATTTTAAACTAGTAAGTAGTTTTACAAGTCTTTTTATTTAGAAAGATTAAACTAGTAACGGATTTCAATAATTGTTACGTTCTACAAGATAAAGTAGTCGCGACAAAGAGTATATATAAAAGAAAAAGATTCGACTAAGGTTAAAAGCGTAGTATATTAACTATAACAAAACCTCGTAATAAAGTAGTCTTTTATAGCGTAAGCTTTAGCAAATTTTACTAGTTTTTCTCTTTCTCGTTCTTTTTATTTAGCTTAGACGATTTGCGTAAGCTTATTATCTTTACGTTTTTTAGTAGTAATATCGTAACTAATTAAAGTATAAGAGATTCTGTAACTAACTCTAAAAGCTAAATAGATATAAGATAAAGTAAATGTAAAGATAAAAGCGAAAGTAAAAGTAAAAAGTAAAGTAAATAATTCGGAAAAGTTTAGTAGAAAAAAGAAAAGAGATTAAAGTTAAAGTTAAAACTAACAAGTTATATTTATAACTAAAAATCAAACGGTAGCCGAAGTTTACAAGTATCGAATAAATTCGCTAGTATAAGTAAGTTTTGTTTACGTTTAGTAAACTAGTATAAATAAATTTGTTAGCGTTTAAGTAAATTAGTATAAGTAAGCTAACTAGTATAGATTTAATTAGTTAGTACAAGTGAATTAGTAAGCGTAAGTTCTTAATAAAGAAAAAGGTTTCTTTTTTCTTTTACTTTTACCTAAACTATAGCTTTCTTATCGCTTTATTCTAGTCTTCAATTTCTTTTTATTTACAATCTTTTAGCTTTGTTTACTTAGATCTAGTATATTCTTCTCTTTTTCTTTAAACTCAACTACTTCTTCTTTTATTTTACTACAACTCTTCTTTATAAAGCTAATTAACGTAGTCTTATTATAGTAAACGTTTCTAAACAGTTAACTTTAACTCTTATTAGTACTTTTCACTATATTCGTTTTAATATACTTTTTACTTATTTAAACTATATTATTTAGTATAGTTGTCCCGAAGAAAACAGTATTCGGCTCTTCTACTTTTTAAACGTTTATACTGCTATAAGTTCTATTCTAAACTGATTACTTGTCTTTTTCGTACTAACTATCTTTACAGTTCTACTATTTTGTTGTAGTTTGCGATATTACTTCTTCCGAACGTACTTACAAGTTCTTTTAATACTAAGAACTTTCTTCTAACCCTAATACTCTTATAACTATCTTTTTTATTATAAAGTCGGACCGTAACCTTATAGCTATACTCAAAAGCTATATAGTTATAAAGCGTATCTTCTAACTTATCTTTATAGTCGTTCAAGATTTTAAGTTACTAAGATACTTCGCGTCTATAATCTTAATACGTTCTAATCGTATTCGTACTCTATTAGTAGCTACTTTTAGCTATCGTAATACTATTCTATATAAGTATTACGAGCAAATATATTTAAATACTATTATTTTTTCAATAGCTAATAATACTGCGTTTCTTATTTATTTTCAATACTTGTTTATATACTATATTTCTATCCTTAAATATCTTAACAAGATATATACGAACTACTTATACTATATACAGTTTAACTATTCTTTCTATCTTTTTGAAATTACTTCGTATCTTTTAATCAATACTTTTCGCGCTATTAATAAAAATTCTAACGATAATATAGTCTTTATAGAAACTTCCGAGTATAGTTACTATCGTTTAAAAAAGTCGCGACTACGTCTTCGTATACGTTTTCGCAAAAATAAAGACGTTACTCTATTTGTAAAAAACGCTATTTGGGCTACTGTTCGCTTTAAATTTAACTTCTATCGTTTAAAGAATATATAAAACTTTATTAAAGTTATTTCTAAATTTGTAGATATATATTTCTATTACGTTATTCGAAATCGTTAATTAAAGTTCTTTTTATATATCTTAGTCTTTCTTTTACTCGTAAAATATATCTAAGTAATAAGTTTTGTAAATATTACAACTTGTTATAAAGAATAAAATATTTCTTTTTTAACGTATTTTACTATAAAGTAAAATATTATTTTAAACTAATTATAAAGAAACGAATATATAGAAATAGATTAAGATAACTCTAAACTTATATATACAAACTAAGTTATAACAACTAAAATAAAAATTTAACTTATATAGTAAATTTTAAAAGTAAAGCTTTAGACTATTTAGACGTAATATCTCTTTTTAAATATATAATTCTTTAAAACGAAATAACTTTTTAGACTAATTATAAAAAAACCGATATAATAAAATATCTTAAAATACTTAAAAACTTGTATATACGATTTTAAGTATAACCGTTTAGAATAGAAAGTACGACTTATAAAAAAAGTATAGACTAAGATCTAAAATTTTTAATTTCTATCTTTAAAAAAAAACGATAAAAAAGAAAGAAAGAATGGATATAAGAAAAAAAAAGAATAAAAAAGAAATTCTCTTACCGGATTATTCAATTTAATTCTCTAGTATTTCTTTTCTCGTTTTTCTTTTTAACTTAATAACAAGTCGCGGCTTTTTTTGCTTTTTCGCTTCTATCGCTTCTATTTTTATAGCAATTTTCGTTCTCGCGCTAAGAATTACTAGAATCGCTTTATTCTTTTACTCTAGTTTATTTTCGCTATCGCTTTTATCTAAACTTTCGTCGTCAAATAATATTCTTTTACTAAGAATCTTAACGTTAGATTAATTAGATATATTTTTATTAAGTAAAACTTTTTCTACTAAAAATAATAAATTATTTTTAACTAGTACTTAAATTCTAAAGACTTCGTCTTTAAAATACTTCTTTAACTTTTATAGTATAAACGTTCTACTAACTTAATAGCTATCTAGTATAACAAACTAGTATATATTTTTCTTAAAAATTAATAATACTTAATAAAGTCTTTACTATTTGTATAAGAGTTTAACGTTCTAACTTATATCTAAAATTCTAAACGAATCGTATAAAAAGACAAGATTTTTTACATTTAGCTTAGTTATACTAAATCTTATATAATATCGGTCTCGTCGATTTAACTAATTAGCGAACTTCTAGCGATAAGTAATAACTTTAGTCTTAGCTTTTTCGATATCTATTTTATAACGTTTAAAGATTCTAAGCTTTATTTCGAATAGCTTTTCTTTAGTATTAATAACGTTTTAGTCGACTATCTTTTATATTAGCAAATCGATTTCGATAAAAAGAATAAGTTTATATCTATACGTAAAGTAAAATAATATTTTCCTATATAACTTTCTAATCGTTATCTAGTCGACTAATAATACAAAAAATAGTCTTTTTACTTAGCTTTTACTTTTTCTATCGTTCGATTTCGAAAATACTACTACTAGTAATAAATATCTATTCTCTACAATACTATTCGCTTAAGCGTTATAAGTAAATATTACAGTTTTATATACTCTAAAGCTTTTATACAAGTCGATTACGATACTTTTGTTCTCTAAACCTTTATCGACGACTATAATCTTAAAGAGTTTGTATCTCGTAAAGATATTATAAACTAAGAAGTTATATATCGTTTTAGCGTTTACGCTATGTAAAGCTTTTACTTCTACAAACTTAGTTAAGTTATACTTAGCTTCGATTATATATAAACGTCTTTAATTAGTCGGTATATATTAAATATCGATATATACTTTAAAGAATAGCTAAGTTAACTTAGTTGTACTATAACTATCTTTTTACTATCAGCTTACCTATTTTTAATATAGTTTATACGTACGAATAACTTTCTCGACGTCGATATATATACTTTTCTACTAGTAACGCTCTTTCAACTGATAGAAATAGCTATTCTATTTTTTATAGCTAAAATCATAGTACGTTACTTTAATTACTTTAGTATAGTTATCTTAACTATCTAAAACCCGTACTAGAATATTATTACCGACTTGACTCTTTTTCTATAAGATTTTATATCGGACTACGAAACTGCAAATTTTCTTCGAAAACGTTCGAAATTTACTATCTGTTATTTCTAATAGTTTTACACTATTAACTAGAAATAAAGCTATTTACTAGTATTCTTTAGACTATATTCTTTTTAGTAACTAGTTATTACTCTATTTAGAAACTTCTATCTTTATTAAGTAAATCTAGAAATCGACGTAGTCGTTAATATCTTCGTTTTCTTCTAATTCTTTTTGATTAGTCGGCCCTACTAGTTTCCGAAATAAAGCGTTAGCTATAGCGTTCTTAGTTCCGAATATATATTAGATATCGAATATAAAGTTCCTAATCTAAAATATCTATCTTAGTAATATTACTCTTAAGATTTCGTTTATAAACTTATTAACCTAACTAATTACTACTATAACGTCTATCTTAACTATAAAAATAACTCTATAGAAAAAACACTTAGCTGTTTTTAATATATTTAACAAGTTACAATATTCTCGCTTAGTCGCGTCGTATCGTTTTTCTACTACAAACTATACGTTACTAAAGAATCTAACGGAGTACTAGTAACTATCTTCTTTTATTTGTATAAAGGTACTGTTTTAGCTTTCGAAACTAATATTTACTATAAAAATAATTTCTCTACTACAAATATAGTCTAAGTTAACTAAAATTAGTTTCTTAGTCAACTTCTTTACGATTAAAGTTATAGTTCGTTTCTACTTGTCGCTTTAATACTAAAGAATATTCTTTTGTAGTAAGCTGTTAAGTAGTTTTATCTTCTAAACAAAGTAAACAATAAAAATTTAGTAATACTTAGTAAATCTAAAGAATCTTCGAAGCTAAGTTACGTTATAACAATCTATCTATTCTACTAGCTTAACAACTTTCTTTAAGTTTAGTTGTCTCTTATTTATCTTACAAATAAAGCTTAAGAAAAAGCTTTTACTCTTATACTATTATATCTTTACAACTAAAGTAGTCGTACTACCGAATTCTAAGTTTACTAACGTCTTATCTACGTTAATCAAATAAAATAAGATATACTTATATATTCTAAAGATAATCTCTTCGCTATCAAAAGTTATCTCTAGTCTTTTAATACTAATATTGTCTATAAAAAACTAGCAAACTTATAAGATAAGATCGTATAAAAGTCTTATTATAGCTTTTAAGAATTAAGCTACAAAATTCGTTACTTTTTACAGTAAAGTATATATTTAGAAGAGTTTTAAAAGCGTTAAAAAAGTTATAAAATTTCTATTTAATAAATATAAGATAACTTAATTGTATCTAAAGAAAAAGTCTATAAACGTTAAAATCTTATTTATACTAAATTCTTTAACAATCTCTTCAGATTTTATTAGAATAAAAGTATCCTTTACTATTACTACGTTATACTTCGTAGCGTTATTGATTAGTCGTAAGCTATTATCTTTCTTCTATACTAAAAACTAGAGATTGCGATATATTTTATAACTTTCTTCGATTACTCTTTTCTACAGTTGTTCTCGTATAATCTCGATAACTTTAAAGATTAAAGCTTTCGGTATTTATATATTAGCAGTTTACTAAGCTTTGTATAATATAGTCTTAATTATCTATATAAGTATAACAGTTTCGTCGATCTTCTTTATATCTTTGAAGTCTTATACTAAAACTTACTTTCTAGCGTATAAGATATATATTAAAAGTTCTATTTCTTTAAGTTGAAGAATATCTTAAACTGTATTTAAAATACTTTTAAGTCTCTCTAACGTTATTCTAAACTCTTTAATTAGTTCGGAGAACTTTAGTATAATATAGTTATCTTATTTACTACTTTATTATAGCTTATTTTTTATTTTTTCTTACTTTTCTTTTTTCTAGTTATAATTCTTTTTAAGTATAAACTTATTAGATAGCTTATTATCTACTAGCTATACTTTCTAAGCTTTCGTCTTATATATCGTATAAGATAAAACTTCTTTCTTCTTATACTTCGGTACCTTCTTCCTCTTTAATATATATTTCTTACACTCGTATTTGTATAGCTAATTAGTAGTATCTACTAGCTATACTAATCCCGATAAAACTACAAAACCGGTATATAGAAGTAAAACTCGTCTTAATATATTAGCTTCTTCTTCTAAAACAAACTTAAGCGTCTCTTCCCCCTCTTCTATTTCTACCTAATCGGAAATCTTAATACGTTTACTAGTAACGAACTTTACGAAGTTACTAGTTATATATTTTTCGATCTTACAATATATATCCTATAGACTTATATCGTAATTATATTAAACTAATAGATAATAAATATTCTCGTTTTACTTATTACGAAACTCGCTTTTATTATACGTACGTTAGACTAATTAGTAATCTACTAAAAGTTAAAGTATATATTAGAAATAAATACTATACTTAAAAAAACGATAGCTCTTATCTACCCTTTAAGTATAACAAAGAACTCTATAACTATCTATCGACTAATAATATAAACTCTTTTAAAGATATAGCTAACGAAAAGTACTATTATCGAGTAGATACTTTTAAAGTTAATCGGTTCGTTTAATAGTATAATCGCTAAGTTATTTGCTTTTACGTATTCTTCTAGTATAATATTTACTTCTGACCTAATATCGATAATAGTTCTAATAAACTTAACGTTTTCGTTAGTACTAATATAAACGTATATAATTAAAAAGCTTTTTATAATAATTAAACGATTTATATAGCTAGTAATATAAAACTATTCTTACTATCTAAATATTATATTCGCGCTAAAAGCTAAGACTACTTTTACAATATTTATTGTTAAGAAATTAATAAGAAAGTCGGGAACGTTCGTAATAACTAAGTCTTTTTCTTTAGTATAAGTAATTAGCGTTATACTAGTCTCTTTAAATATAGTCTATATACGAAAATAGCTAAGTTAAGTACTATTTAAAAACAAAGTTTCTTTCGTATCTATTTATAACTAAAGATTATATACGTATTGTTCGAAAAAAGAAAGATATATTAAAGCAATATCTGTTATAAAGACTTTAATTTTAAAAGATAAAGCTTCTTTAATCGTACGTTTGACTACTTCTACTTCGAGATCTATTAATTCGATACGCTTCTTAAATATAGTAGTCTCTTTACTTTTTTCAAAAACGACTTTTTAAACAACTTATCTTCGCTTAATATTTTTAATAATCGAAATAGGTTACTTAAATACGAAAACTAAATTTTATATTAACCTCTTAGGTATATCTTCGACTATAGTAAGTTATACTCGTTTTCTTAAATTCTCAAAAGAAGAATTAAGCTAATTAGTTTTACTTATAAGAAAGTCTACGTTTCGTTTTTCTACTAAAAAATCTTTTACGAATTCTTCAATTCTAACGTACTCAAAGACTTCTTCTACTACTTTTCGTTTCTATACAACGTTGTTGTAGTTCTTCTTACTTATTTATACGAAAATAAATCGTAATCCGCTATATTTAAGAATAACTTCGATAACGTTTTTACTAAAAATAAAGACAAGCTCGTACTTAATATTTTAAAAGTTAGAGTAATTAATTAGTTTTATCTTTTCTATTATAATATATACGTTAGACGACTAAATAGTTACGATAGATAGTAAAAATAACTAGTTATTATCTTTAAAGTACTTAATAAAGATAATAAAATTTTAACTTTAACTTTTATATTATCTTTTAAGTAAAACGTATTTAAGCTAGTACGTTAGAAAATCTAACTTATACTTATCTTACTATAGTAAGTAATTAATAATAACTATTACGAAAATAAGCTTTGCTTAATTGTATATCGACTTGTTGTCGAAAATATCGTTAGAGATCTTACAGCTTTATTTTTCAAAAAGCCTGATATAACTATAGCTTATTCTATAGTAGTATAACTTTCTATTCTTAAAGTCTTTAAAGATATTATAAGTCGTCGTAATATAACTTTAAAACTTATAGAAATAGTACTACTAGTTTATTGAACCTTTATACTAGTTCTAGTTAGCTTAAAACGTTTTAAATTACTATTAGTAATACTTTAAAAATAAAGTAATACAAACGTTTAACTAATTAAGTAAAATATAATAATTTTATAACGTAGTTTGTATTATATTAGTATAAACTTATTATTTTATAAATACGTTTCTGTTAAATAGCTTACTGCTTTTAGCTAAAGTTTTAAAAGTTTTCTATATACTACTAATTATCGATTCAAAATTATCGATTTTTGTAATATTAACTTAAAGTTTTTTAAAAAACTTAACTAAAGATTTTATACTATTATTTTCGTATAAGTCGGTATCCGAAGTAAAAGAAGTTTTCTAATTAGTAGTCTTTAAACGTCAAAAAGCTTTAAGATAGACTTCTTTCTGTTTCGAACGTAGTACTTCTTTTTCGCTATCCGAATCTAAATCGTTCGAAGAGTAGTTTACTACTCTTCTTTCGATAATTTTCTTAGCTACTTCTAATTTATTCTTAATTCTTCGTAACCGATTATTCAACTTGTCGATAAGTTTTTTTTTAACTAGTATATTAACGTAATTATAAAATACTTCTTATAGTATTTAGTCTTAAGCGTATTTAGTTCTTCGAAAGTAAATCCGAAGTATTTTCTTTTACTCGCTATCTAATATCTTATAGAATCTTTTAGAAATTCTTATCAAATCTTTATCTTCTCCTTCTTTGTAAACTCTTTTAACGATAATATTAACTTTTTCTAAAATATAAAATATTTCTTTCAGCTTAAATTTAATACTTTTCGCAAAAATATTATTAAGTTATTTAGCTAAAGTTAAAGTTTACTTTACATTTTAGATTTTAAACGTTTCTTTAAAGTTTTTCTTTATAGTCTTTTAAGTATTACTTTTAACGTAGTTTTTAATTTTTATATAAAAGCTAATACTTTAACTATAAGCTAATATTTAATTATAGAAATCTTTGTTTTTTGTTACTTTAGCTAGCTTAACTTTAAATTCGAAGCTTTTTAAAAAGTTAGTAATACTTTTCTTATCGAATTTCTAAAAAACTACTATATTACTTTATACTTTAACTATAATTAATTTCAATACTACTACAAAAAAGTCTACGAAGTAAGATTAGTCTATATTAATTAAACTTTCAGCTTATACTTCGTTTACGTAAATTAAGCTAGACTAATTAGAAAAAAAAAGTAGAGTTTAAAGTTAGTTAAAGCTAGCAAAAGATAAAAATAATTCTATATTATAGTATTTTAAAAACGAAAGCTTAGATAAAGTACTTAAATCGATCTATACTAGCTTTATTACTACTATTAATAAAAAGAACTTTATATCTATTTTAAGTATTATTACTTTAAAAAGATTACTTATTTCTAAAAGTATAACTTTAAAAAGAATAACGTTTCTTAAGAATTAATTGTTACTTATAGAAACTAAATGTACTATCTTAAGTATAAGACTAGACTAATTATTTACTATACTATTTTGTTTCTACAAACTAATACTTATACGAACTTAATATTTTAACAAATTCTTATCTTTACTCGACGACGATAATACTATTGAAAAAGAAACTAAAAAAGAAATAAAAAAAGTTTTAGTTATTAGTTTATTTCCGAAAACTAACTCTAAAGATCTTTTTGTTAAAGCTATTTACTAGTTCTAAAGTCAACTATATAAAAAAGCTTTCTTTTCTATCTTAACAATCTCTTTTGCTATTAGCTATCTTTTAATAACTTATAAGCTAAACTTTACGAACTATCTTTTTATTACTCCGGACTCTTAGAAAACTCTACTACTTAAACCTATCGCTATAAGCTTATATATTACAAGTAATCTCTTTTTAGAAGTATTTATATAGTACTAGTTAGTAAAACTAGACTAATTACTTATATTAGAATTTATTTCGAATACTTATTAAGACTTTCTTTTA
>JAMAJW010000192.1:0-11887 GCA_023628855.1 Coniochaeta sp. PK30-01 | reverse complement strand
GAATACCGAATTACGAATATACAAATCATAATTCTAGAAAATACTATTTGCTACCTTTCAAATATATATAGACTTTTCCTTTCCTTAAAATCGAAGAAAAAGAATTAAAAAAAAAAACCTACAACACAATACAATACAATATTATTACGCCTTTTACACCTTTATAGTACTTATACTATATTATTAAGCTTCCTTAACACTTTATGCGCTTATCTTAACCTTTATAGCTTATTTCTTTAGAGTTTATTCTTTATAAAAGCTAATTCTCTTTTTAGCGTTTTTTATTAGAGTTAGCTTGTTTTCTAGTTAACTCGTAAGTTACTTGTTCGTAACTAAAGTATCTTTAGTACTATAGTATATGATAAAATTTCTATAATATCAAACGTTATTAGGTAATTTTAGCTATTGATAAAGATACTAAAAAGCATAGTTTCTATATTTACTATCTTATTATTATAGTTAATATCGTTCTTATTGATAGTTCTAAGTCGATAAAAAAAATTTTCTAAAGTAATTTTAATATATTAACAAGATTTAGCAAGATATAATTTCTTTAAGCTTTACTATTTACTATTATTTAAGTTTTTTTTCTTTTTATATTAATTATTATTTAAAAGTATTTAGTTCTTTCGGTTAGGTATAAAGATTCATTATTACGTTAGTATAGTCTTTTTATAGCTAACGTTCGTTGTTTTTTTTTTTTAAATATTATTAACTAGAATAGAAGTATTAATTTTTCTATTGTTAAGCTCGTTATTTCTTTATTTTTTATTTACTTCTTAGATCGTTTTTTCTTTGCAAATAAGTAATATCTAAAAGTTCTTCTTACAAGTCTAATATTTCTCATATTATTTATTTATTGTTTTAGTACTTATTTGTAAGTTTAAAGATTTGTTATAATATTTGTTTTCGTTTGTTAACAAATTTTAAAGTTTATTAGTTTATTTATTCTAGTTCAAAGGTAGTTTTTATAGCTTAGTTACTCTTTAAGCTTTCTACTACGTATAATATATAAGTTTTTTATTTTACTCCTATTTACTTAAATGTTAAGTTATAAGTATAGTAAGGTTTTAAAAGTAGTACTTAATACTCTTTTCTTATAGTCTATTTTGCTTAAATATTTAGTAAGTTTTTATTTGTTAGTTTGTATACTATTCTTTATAGTAGTATAGTTCTATATAATATTAAATATAAGAAGTTATTTATTTAGAATACTTTTATATAGCCGATTAAGTTATTTTAGTAATATAAATAAAAAATAAGTTATTTATTAAGTATCTTTTTAAGTACTTATTAGTTATTAAGCTTATCATATAAGTATTTAAAGTACTTTGTTTAGATATAAGAAATCTACGTAAAGTTCGGAAATCTAAATATATCTAAAAGTAAATCTTTGTTATTTATAAACTATAGTTTTAAAGTAATTTCTTTTGCTTTATCTTACTTTTAGTCGAATAAGTTAAACAAATATTATAGTCATACTAAAATATTATATTTAAGTACTATAATAATTTCGATTTCTTCTTCTTTTTACTTTCGTTAGTTTTCTTTTATCTAATATAGAAATAAATTGTAACTATTTTGTATTTTTTTATTATAATAATAATTTGTAACTTAGTAGTAGTTGTTATTTAGATTTTCTTTTTAGAAATTAATTTTTAAGTTTTTTTTTTCTTTAGCTAACAATATTTTTTCGCGAAATATTTTACTTTTCTATAATTAAAGTATTTCTTACTTTTCTTCGAATTATTTTATTAAGTAATATCGAAGTTTATAAGTTTAAAGTAGTATTTTGTAGCGGTAAATACTTTTCTTTTAATATTAGCTATAAGTCGATTTTATATAACTTTTTATTTTTTTTCTTTTCTAATTATTGTTTATATAAATAATTATCGATCTTAATAGTTATAGCGATATATTTATATAGTATATTTAACTAATTTCTTAAATTAAATTCGTTTTTAACGTTATTACAAAGTTTTCTTTAAAAATAAATTAAAAAAGCTTATTTATTAAATTCGAGTTTAGTAAAGATTCGTTTGAATTCGGTAGTATAAACGCTTGCTAATCTTTGCTATTAGAGTATGAGTAGTTATCATTCTACTATACGTTTTTTATCTAATTTTTTAAAAGTTTCTTTGAATTTCTTCAAGAGTTTTTCTACGTCGTTGAATACTTCTTATACTTCCGGGCTTTTAGCTAAAGTATCGGTCTAGTTATCTAAGAAATTATGCTAAGTAAGTTCGAACTATTCGGTAGTTCTACTTGTAAGTAACTTTCTTACGAATATACTCTTTTTATAGAACTTAAAGAAGAATAAAGAGTTAACTGTAATATAAGTTTATACTTAAATAACGAAAGTTTAAAGTCTTTTATATTCTTATCGTACGTACGGTAGAAGCTTAAGTAGTCAGAACTATATAGCGCGAATATCGTTTCTAAGCATATTTTTCGCTTCGAGTTATTTTTAAAACGTAGCAACTTATATATACAAAACTTAGACTATACTAGTTAGTTCTTCTTTACTAGTAGTAGATCTTTTTGAAGTAGATATAGCAATTACTATTCTATTAGTAACGAAATGATTTACTAAATAAGAATAATTAAAATGTAACGATTTTTAGTTAGTTTAAAAGTTAGACGGGTTTCTATTACTTAAAGTAAGTAAACCGGCAGTTATTAAGAAGTATTATTACGAGAAGTTTATCAAGACTGTATCTTATTCTAATAAGTAGTAAGTTTAAAAGAATACTTAGATTAATTACTAAGTAATTAAGAACTAACTGAATAGAGATTTGAAGAAACGTTTTTAGTTATATACTTGTAAAGATAGTAGTAATTATAGTGATCGTAGCAATCTTTATAATTATATAAGCTTTGATCGTTCTAATCGTAGCGATTATAGTAATTAGTTACGTAACTTAAGTATTTCTAATCTTGCGGCTAGATAAGCTAGTATACTACTTCCCTTATTTATTAGCAAGGTACCTTTGCTGTCTATAGGTTTGTAATAATAAAGTACTTTTTACTTTTTATTAATCTTATTTAAAAAGTTATTAGAAATATTTAATATTATTAGTAAACTTAACAACGCTTTTAATTCAAAAGAAGCTTTATACATTAATAAGTAAATATTTGAAACTTATTTATACTTTTTTATATATAGTTATACTTAAAGTATTTTAACACAAAAGTTCTAATTAGTTCATTAACAAAATAGGTTTCTAAACTATAGACTTTATTTATTAGCTATTTACTAGGTTTTTCGTATTTAAAACTAATTTCTTTTAACTAAATATATTAGAAATTAAAATTATTATTTAACGAAGTTTATTTTAATAGTAATAGCTATTACTAATACGATATAGTAGCCGATCTTCATAAAAGTATTAGTAGACTCTACGTTATTGTATTCTATAGTTGAGTAAATATAAGTATATTTAATATAGCTAATTTATAATTTAATATTATAGTAGTAGATTTACTATTTATCGTAGAAAATATTATACTTTCTAGTAGTATTATTATTAAAGTTTATTTAAAATAACTTGAATTTAATAACTTTTTATAATAGTTATATTTATAAGCTTATGAAAAAAAAGTAAGTAGACTCTACTTTAAAGTTTTTAAAAGTAAAGTTACTAAAGTTCACTTTTACCAAACTTAAAATATTAATATAACTACTTGTTATACTAGTCTTTAACTTTAAAGTTAAGATTATACTTATAGTATGTTACGAGTAGCGCAAGATCTACAGAGACTAGGCTGCTGTAAGTAATCGAATACGTATAGTAATATTTGCGCTACAGAAAGGGAAAAGAAGCTATTTACAGTTTTGTACGATTAGAAGGCAAGATAAAGGTAAAAACTTTTACTCGTACGGGCTATTCGGGTAAACTTTAAAAATATAAGTTCAATTCCCTTACTAACCCCGTAGTATATAACTTTTGGGTAACAGATCTATTAGACTGTAATACTACCCCTTTTATACAAAAAGATTTACTTTCGAATTATACTATTTTATATTGTACAGTAGCGGTAGCTTGTCCGTCGGAGTTGAATATTCGCGGTCGCTAGTATATTGTTATCCGGGTATGGGGTATCTTCTTTATCTGCAGCTGCTACTTTTTCCTACTCCTACAGCTTTAGTAGCGAATTAAAAGTTTCTAGATAAACGTTATAGAATACTTTAAGATATACTATAGCGTTTTTAAAGTTAGCTACGTCGTAATATATAAAGTCAAAATCTTATCTTTACTACTATACTTAGTACTATAACTTGTAGCGGTATAAGCGTAATAATTTTATTTTATTTACTTTTTACTCTAGTTCTTCGTAAACTACTTTTGCTTCTAGTTTTTCGAATCTTTATCTTAGTAAAAAGTTCTTTAGAAAGCGCTAAAGCTGATTTGTTAGAAAGATATTAGTACTTTTCTAACTTTTTAGAACGTTTAACTAGTACGAATATCTTTTTAAAGTTTTGATCCGGTAGCTTTAGCGAATTATAAAGAAGTCTAGCTTATCGTTTAGTCGGTTAGAAAACTAGACTTTTTTCTAAATATATATAGTATTTCTTACGCTAAAATCTAGTTCGTACTAATAAAAGTTTACTTTATAAGTTATAATTATTTAAAACTTCTCTATAGTTTTCTATACTTCGTTTATATACTTTTTCAAAGTAAATATTATTTGCTAAACGTTTTATCGCGAAAGCTATTTTTTTTTAAAATTAAGTTAAAATTATATAAATTCGATTTTTTTCTTAGTTTTATATTTAAAGTATCGGGAAACTAAAGAAGATTTTATAAAACGATATACTTATCGAGTTTTAAAGTAACGAGTTTTAAGTATAGTCGATTGTTAGAAGTTTTTCTAATTAGTTATTTTAGAAGTAGTTGAAGTAAAGTTAGATTTGTTAGTTAATATATTAATTTATAATTTCTATTTATTTTACTATTTATAAGTATTTTAAAAACGATAGTTTTTAATAAATCTTTAAGATTTAAAATACTTTATTTATAAAGTCTATTATAAACTATAACTTTCGATTATTAGTAATAGTATCTAAAAGTTTAAACGTATAGTAAAGATTTTAATAGAATAGTATTGCTATATTTTAAATAGTTACATTTTTTATATAAAAGATAGTTTAGTAGTATTTAAATAAACTATTTATGATAACTATTATATTATTTAAGCTACTTTTGTTTAAAAATATTTCTTTAAAATCGATAACGAAGTATTACTAAGTTTATTATAAGATAAGAAACAAATAAAGTAAGTTAGAAGTTTTATTACGTAGTATTTTCGAAACTCGATATACTACGTAATTAGTAATATACTAATTTATATCTTTACTCTAACTTTTCTACTAGTACTATTATATTACTAGCTTTTTTATTTTATTCTATTTTGGGTAAGTAGATAATAAATAAGTATAAACATCGTTTAATAAACGTATACGTAAGTTATCGGTATTTGAAATAACTAGTTTACTTTCTCGAAAAAAATATTAGCTTTTCTAAAGTATAAAAGAACTTACTTCTTCTAAATAAACGTATTTTTAATATAGTTTAAAGCTAAAGTATAAATAGTTAGTTATTAATAGTATATCGGTAAACTTTACGCTATTAAGTTCTAAAATATTTTTAAAGTTGAAGATATAACTTAGTTTTTTAGCTATAAGCTTATTAGTTAATAGTATTTATTACTTTAAAAATAGTTATAGTATACTTAACTTTTTCTTTCGCTTTTATTATTTTAAAAGTCTTTAGTTTATATAAAAAAGTATTTACTACTACGTTTTTCGTTTTTAAATAGTAAGTAAAAAAGTAATAGTATTAAACTAACAGTTTTATTTAGTAAACTTAATATCTATTAAGTTTCTTTTTAGTATTAAAGAACTTTAATGTACGATAGTCGGTTAATATTTCAAATTAGTAGTTTTATATATTAACTAACTTAGCTTTTTAGTATTCTAAAATATATATAATAGCTAGTAACTCTTTATCGTAGATAAAATATCGTATCTCTACGTTTTCTATTATAATAGATATAAAAACTACCGAATATTACTTACTATTATTTAAGTTTCGTTAAAATAATACTATTTTTAGTATATTATTTAACGTATTAGTTTTTAATAAAGTATCTTATTCGAAGACGAAATATTAGAAAACTAGTATATTTAAAAGTTAGACTTTTAACTCGTCGAAAACTTTTTAATAGTCTTCGGTCTAAAAGAAGCTTTTTCTTTTTCAAGTTAAATTATTTAAAAACTTTACTACGCGTCTATAATCTTTAATAAATTTCTAGTAGAAATTATAAAACTTTAAGAAAAATTAAATACTTTAGATAATAGTAAGTTCCGCTTAATTGTTAATAATTACTATTTTTTCTAAGTCGACTATAACGCTATTAGTACTAATTATAAAACTTAAGAATTTCGTTTAAATTATATAGAATTCGTACTTGTCTAAATCTAACTATAAACTAACTTTTTTTAAACGTTTTAATACTTATCGGACGTAAAGTTAGTATTCTTTTATAGAATCGGAGAAAATAAAGATATTGTTTATATAAACGTTACAAAAATTATTTAAGTATTCTATTAAAGCTTCGTTAATATACTTCTAAAACGTAAATAAGTTATTCGTTAAGTTAAACGGGAAAACTTTATACTTGTAAATTTTATACTAAATTTAGAAAATAATAAGTTCTTCGCTATTAAAATATATTTAGATATAGTAGAACGTTTAATAGATATCGATTTTAGTAAATACTTTAGCTTTCGATATTTATAAAAAAGTTTTTTCGATAAATAAGAAAAGATATTAGTTTTTTCTAGTCAAAGTATTTAACTTACGATAGTTTATATAAAAACGTAATCTTCTATTAACTTTAAATATAAACAAAATAAAAATTGTTTATAAAGTTAAACTAGTTTCGATAAAGCTTTTATCGAAGTTCTCTAAGATATATTATCGATAAGCTTCAAACTCTTCTACAAATATTTTATAAAAAAAGCTATAATTCAAGTTTTCTAGTTTCTTATTACTTTTTAGTTCGATCTTATAATTTAATATATAGTATAAAAGAAACTCGTTAGATTTAGTTTTACTAAAACTATCAAACAAATCGTAATAATACTTAAGAACTTTTTCTAAAGCTTTTCGATATAGTTCGAAACTATTTTTTTAGTAAAACTTACAAAACTATCTTTTCTTTCTTATTTTATATATAGTAGTCGATCTTGTAAAAGCTAGTAACGTTGATATAAGATTACTTTATTATAACTTAAAAAAAGTTAGCTTTAATAATAGCTATATCGATTACTTTTCTAATAAGTTAAAATATTTTTCGTAGTTTCGTAAAAGTAACTTAGTAACAGTAAAGCAATAATAAGTATTACTTTATCTTATTCAAATCCGGTTCTCTTTATAAAATCGCTTATAAACTAGTAAAGTTTTCAGTATACGTTTAGCGAAATAAAGTTTATTCCGAATACAAAATATCGGTTATCAATTTCTTTTAATAATATAACTCTTCTAGTTACTTTTTAACGTTGTTAAGTATACACGATCGTTCTATATTTTTGTATCTACTTATAATATACTGACGTTCTTCTATATCTATTCTTTCGGTATATCGTTTTGTTTTTATTTCTTATTAAAGCGATAAGAGTATAGGTAGCAATTTCGCTGCGTTATCTATCGTAATATCTTAATCCGGTAGCTTTTCTAGTAAAGTATCGGAAAATTGTAAGTAATAGTAACAGTAGTCGACTTTTACGTTATAAGTATTAAACTACTTTCTTCTAATAATAAAGTTGTATTTTATATTGATAATCAAAAAGATAGAATTACGTATAGTTCGCTACTAGATATAGAAGTATCTTAATAATACTATATCGATATATTAAGTCGATTTGCTATTATATCTTCTGATTAAGTATTAAAAACAAGATAACTAATAACTTAAGATAAAGTGAACCTTATAGAGTAAAGGGAGCCGGCTAAAAAGTTATAATAGTATTTGAAGTCGCTACTTTAGAGTTTGCTAGTTCTAAAGGCTTAGTTAGAGATCTTGACCGACTGTTACTTAAACATTAAATACGAACGAACAAGCAAAAGATCTAACGACTGATTAAGCAAGCTGGTTACCCTACAGAGTATTATAGAAGTTAAAAGGTAGTAGAATAGGAAAAGGGTTCAGTCTATTCTTACGTCTAAGTTTCTCTAATAAACTCGGGTTTGAAATATAATAGCGAGTAAATAGCTTATCGTATAGAAATACAGATAAGAGCGCTAGACTAATTAAAAAAATACGAATCGAATAATATATACAAAAGAGAAAGGTAATTTATTAAAAGTATATTTTCAAAACTATACTTACGAATCTTGTTCCCCCTCTTGTCCTTCTTAAAGAAACCGCTCCGCTAAAATATTACAAGTAGCTCTTCGTTATATAACTTACCTTCCTAAACGCGATCCTTATACTAGTATAGTTTAAACTTATCGATCTTTTAGAAATATAGATATTTAAAAAGTTTCTATACAAAACTAAAACTAATAAACAAGTAACTGTTTACTCTTATATTAAGTAAAGTATTATAAGTAGTTAACGATATTTTATTATAAATTATAGTACTAGCTATAGTAAAAGCTTTTCTTTTTAAATATTAAATAAGAAAGTCGTATAAAATATCTTTAAGAATTAGTTAATAGTTATAATCTATAGTAATAGTAGTTACTTTAAGAAAGAAACGTTATTCTTTAAAGTATTTAGTTTTCCGAGCTATCGGTAGCTTTTCTATTATCTTTTTTCGGCTAGCCGTTTACTTTATTAATAGTCGGGACAAAAGTTTCTTTCGAAAGTCTAATAATTAAAAGTTTGCTTTAATAGTAACTGTTTATAATAGCTTAAATATTAGCTTTTTCGATATTTGTTATAGTTAGCGTATTCTTTATAAAACAATCGTATAAATTATAACTAATCTATTAGTAATTAAAATAACGATTTTCGATAATAAGTTTCTTTAGTACGTTAGAAGAAAGCTTATTCTAACAAGCCGGAGTAGTAATAGTCGGGACAGAATATATAAAATAAACGACTAAAGTAGTAACAATATTATTTTTTCTTTAAAGTTAAAAATAACGTAGAAGAAGAATACTAGTATTCTTAATTATAACGACTTTCTAAATAACTTCGTAACGAATATAAGTTTATTTGTAAATATAAACGATCTTAAAGTTATATTCGATAAAGTAGTCGAAGTCTACAGTATTGTTAAAATATTAGATAGCGAGAATAGTTTATAAAGTCGAAGTTAAGACTTAATTAAAGTTTTCTTTCTAGTCGTTTAAGTTTTTCTTAACTTCTTTAGCTAGTCGTATAAACTTGTTCTTAAAGTTATCGAAGTTATCGTTAAGTTTTATCTCTAGTACTTTATACGTATTAATAGTATTTTCGCGTTCGTTCTTATTACGATATTAGTTGTATAAATAAATAAAGAGCTTTTCTATAGAATTTAAACGTTTAAGATTATTCTCGCTAATATAAAGCTTTAAAGTTTCGGCTATAGAAAACTTTAGATACCTTTTGATATAAGATATTCGAGCTTCTTTATCGTTCTAGTAGTTTTAATTTACTTTTAACTTATTATAGATTAGATAGTACTATACTTTAAATATAACTTTATCTTATTTTTTATTATTATAAAAGACTAGTAAGTTAAGTAATTTAGTAGTTTAAAGAGTTTTTCCGATTGTATAATTAATATAGTATAAAGTATAGTTCGTTAGAGTATCGTAAGCTCGAAACAAAGCTATAAATAATTTAGTAGTATATTTTTAAAGTTAAATAATTTTAAGATTATAAGCTTTAATAAAATCTTATAATTCTATAATATAGTTAATAGCTAAAGTTAATTCGGTTTCGATATTTTATTCGTATTTGCTAAAAGAGTAAACGATAATTGTAATAAAGTATAAAGTTTTAGCGAAGTTTTTATACTATTTATATAAAGTATTTCGCTTTCTTTTTACGATCTAATAAAAGTAATAGATATTATTTATCTATTATTCGTAAGTAATTATAATTAATATATAAAATTTTATTTTTTTAAAGATAGTTTAAAAATTTTCTTTAACTTTAACGACAAAAGTTTAACAATTTATTATTTTATTAGAATATATTCTTTACTACCTATAGTTATAAAAGTAAATAAAAAACTAAATCTAATACTTTTTTTACTATAATATTTAGTAAAATTAGTAAAGTATTTAAGTAAATCGATTTTGTTATAATAGTCGAAAGTTAATTTAATAAAGTTAAATAGGTTTTTAAAACTATAATTATTATTAAACTACATTGCTAGTTTATCAAATAAGTAAATCTTAACTTTACTATCTTTAAGTATATTTCTATAGAAAGTATTAGTATTATCTTAAAACTAAAGTTATAAAGTATCGAAAGAATATCGATAAAGCTTTGTAATATTTACTTTTTTAAAGTTTAACTACTATCTATAGAAATCTTCTAAATCAAAATAGATAGATTTCTTAGTAGTAATAACTTAAGTAGCTAGTTCTTCGGCCGAGCGAACTATAGTTATAGTTCGAATAAAATAACTAAGTAATATCATATTCGTATTCTAAAGATACTCAGATAAAGTTTTAGCATCTGTTAATAGACAAATCGGGTATTAGGATCGTCGTTTAGCGTTCCTATTATCGATAAAGATCTCGACAACGTAGTTCTACGCGTCGCGTAGCGATCGGTAGAGATATTGTAATACTTTTACAAGTAATAGATAAGCGTAAATATAGTATTACAAGTAGCGTAAGATTTATAGAGACTAAACTATTACAAGTAATCGAATACGTATAGTAATATTTGTACTATAGAAAAGGAAAGGAAACTATTTACAGTTTTGCGCGACTAGAAGGTAGGATAAAGGCAAGGGCTTCTACTCGTATAAGTTACTCGGATAAACTCTAGAAGTGTAAGTTTAATTCCCCTACTAACCCGCGGCATATAGCTTTTAAGCAGCAGATCTACTAGACTGTAATATAGTACGTATTTTAAGCTGACTATATAAACGTTATAAGTTTTACTACTTTTACTATAATCAATTATTAAAAAGAAAGCTATTACTAAAATTTGTTAGTATTACGTTATTAAAAAAATCTTTCTCAAGTAAAAGGAAATATATAATAGTTAAAATAGTTAAACTAGATATTATTTTTCTTAGTTTAAGTAGCGTATATACTAATCATTTGATTTAATATCTTCTTTACTAATAAGTAATTAAAATTATTATAAAGTCTCACGTTTTATTTAAAGTTTCTAATTTAACAAACTAGTTATATTTATTATAGTTTTTTTATTAATTAGTTAATAACTTCAATGTATTTTATACTGTATTTAAAATAGTAAAATTTAGTCTATAATAATATTATTTCGTTTTTTACAATTTCTGTTGCTAAGTTTTTTATTTCAGTTAAGATTTTTTTAGAACTATTTTCGCTTACAATTAGCACGCTTCTAGTAGTATTAGTAAGTACTTTATAGCTAACTTTTAATCTTAGTTATCTTATTTGACAAGTTTTCAATATATTTCAGCTATTTTTCTAGTAACTTCGATAGCTAATTATACTAAAAAAAGGTTAATTTTCTATTCTAGTAAAAAAAAGTTCAAAAAAAAGATTATCTTATATAGTTCGATAATTAACGTATTATTTTTTAAGTTACTTAATCGAGTTTTGTAAAAGTATCAAAAGTATTAATAAAGTTAACGTTAAGTTTACTTATTATAAAGATATTTAAAATATTAAAAGGCTATACTAGTATAAAAATACAACTAGTATTATATAATACAATATAC
>JAMAJW010000191.1:0-11897 GCA_023628855.1 Coniochaeta sp. PK30-01 | reverse complement strand
AACATATATTGTATTATATAATACTAGTTGTATTTTTATACTAGTATAGCCTTTTAATATTTTAAATATCTTTATAAGTTACTACTACTACTTCTAAAGAAAGTACTTTAACTACTTACGTAAAGATTTCTCTCTTTATTATAGTTATATAATCTAAGCTAAAAGCTATACGAAATTTTAAAGCTAAAAGAAAAATAGTAAGAAGAAAAAGAGTAGTTAATTTAGTTTAGTTTTACAATTAACTTTTAATCAATTACTACTTTCTTTTTATATATACTATTTGATTCATATTCTTCTAATTTATCTAGCGCTTTTAACTATATTTTTATATAATAAACTGTTTACTTATAATTGTAGTTTATACTCGAGCTCGCTAGAAAGACTTTGATACAAAAATAGACTAAACTTTCTTCTTATTTTACTACTTTTCAACTTTTACAATACTTTTTAAAGTAACTAGCTTGCTTGATTAGTTACTAGACTTTTTACTTATTTGTTTACGTTTAATATTCAAGTAACGGTTAGTTAGGATTTCTAACTAAGCCTTTAGAATTAGTAAACTCTAAAGTAGTGACTTTAAATACTATAATAACTCTTTAGCCGGTTTCCCTTACTCTATAAAGCTTACTTTGTCTTAAGTTATTAGTTGTATCATTCTTACTACTTAAAGTAGTTAAACAACTATTCTTCTTTACATTAAATAAATTTTTACTTATTACTATTATATCTAACGTATAGTTTACTTGTAAAAAGAGTAAAAAATTAACTACTTTAAATAGCTAGTAACTGTAAAAAAATACGTTATATACTAGTAGTATAATAATAAAAACTATATCTTAAGTAAGCTTTTTATTTTTTCTCTCATATACGTATACTTTAACATATATATATTTTAAGTACTTTTTATTATTTTAACTAATAGTTGTTATAGACTTACAAGTAATAGGAAGAACTTCGCTAATAGATAAAGAGTATATAAGCAAAGCTTATCCTACTGTATAAGCAAGGGTCTTAGTTACGTGACTGATCGCTAGTGATCGTAGCGATTAAGGAGATTATAGTCGGAACAATCGCAGTTATTACGGCAATCGCTACAGTTCTTACAAATATATAGGGAGGAGTCTCTCGGGACTATACTACAGATAGTTCTTAATTACCTAGTAATCAATCTAAGTATTCTCTTACGCTTACAGCTTACTTGAATAAGACTCTATCTTAACGACTTTATAATAACTATTAACTGCTAGTACTTACTTACCCTAAGTAACGGAAACTTACTTCTAACCCTTAAGCTTTCTAAAAATTGTTACAATAGTATTTTTATAAACAATTTTATATACTATTTATATCACTTACAACTTTATTTATCTACTATACTACTTAAGCTAATAATAACATTATAGTTAAAGTCGTTTTTAAAGTCTTTTAAGCTAAAGTTATTGCTAAAAAAAAGCTAAAACTAAAGCTATTATAGCTACTACTAAAGTTAAAAATAAAGCTAAGTCTATAGCTACGTTTATAGCTACTACGAATAAAGCTACAGCTAAAAGTGTAGCTAAAGATTACTGCTACTATTGTTAAGAAGAAAAAGAAGAAGAAAAGATTGAAGAAGAGTAAAAAGAAGAAGAAGACGAAGAAGAAGAAGAAGAGTATGAAGAAGAAGAAGAAGAAGAAGAAGAAGTTGACTTTGTTGCTTACCGCCGCTGCTACTACGTTACTATCTTCTTCTCTAACTATTATTATAACTTTTTCACTATTATAATATTTAGTAGTGATATCGCTATTAGTTACTTTAGCTTATTTACTTACTATATATTTACTACTGTTACTTTTAACTTTTTTACTATTTTTTAAATATAAAAGCTAATAGAATAGTTTGCTATAATAGTTATCTTTTACATTATTTAAAAGATAGCTATTATAAACTATAGACTAACTACTATTACTACTACTTCTTACTACTACTCCCGCTTCCTTTTTTCCTATACCTTTACTCCTAGCTACCGTCGCTACTATCAAATAGAAGAAGATTCTTTTGCTAAAGAACTTCTTTCTAAAAAAAAGAAAGAAAAAAGAAAAAAGATAAGAAAAAGTATTAAGTTTCCAAAGTAACATTTTTTACTATTAATTTTGTTTTTAGTTTAGTAATTTTAAATTACTAATACAAGTTACGTTATATACTAATAAAGTACTTTTTTAAAGTTTTTATTTATTATTTTTATATATTTATTATTTTTATATATTTATTATTTATATTTTAAGTATTACTATAATAGTTTATTATTTATAAAAGTAAAGCTATAACGTTTTTCAAAATCGTTTAAAGTTATAGTATTTACTACTTCTAACAAAAGTTCTTATATAAAATTTAAATACTTTATTTATTTTACTAGTACTTTCTTTATTTACTTTTTTTTATTTAAAAATCGAAACGTATAAGATTTTTTCTACTACTTACCCTTTATCATATAATAACCCGATTAATAATACAAATTATTTGTTATATAAGATTTACTTTAGTAAAAAGTTTAAATAATTTGTTATAAAAAGTTTACGTAAAACTATAAGTAAATACTAAAAGATAAACTTATAAGCTTTATTATATATAAATCTACTATTTATTTTACGTTATACTTATTATAAAACTAGTCTAAGTTCTTTTTTAGCTTCTATATCTAGTAGTTTTGTAAGTTTAATTATACCTTATTTTTTAGCTTTTACTATTTTATTAAGTTTTTTTAAGTATTTATATTTTACTTTTATTACTTTTATATAACTATTATTTATACTTTTACTTAATTAAAAATTTACTTTAGTTTATGTAGTAACTATTTTATTTAGTATTCTAAAGTAAAAAAAAAAACTAACTAAATAATTAATTTGTAAAAAGAATAGTATTTATATAGTATAAAGAAAAAGCTTATCTTTATTAATATACTATTTTAATTATTAATAACAAACTACGTTAGTAATAGTAAGTTTATTTAGTTTAACTATACGTAATTTATATAAACTTTTAAGAAAGCTTATACTTTTTAGTTTATCTTTTCAGTCAAACTATTAATCTATAAGTAGTATATAATACTTAGCTAACGCGTAATATATACTAATTTACAAAACTTTATTTAAAACTAGCTAATTTAGCTAGTACTTTTATTGCTAACTACTACGTTAAGTATACTATAGAACTAGTAGTATATTTTTAGAAACTATTTTATTTATATACTTCTACTTCTATAATATTTATTATTTCTAACGTTATAGCTTTTATTAAGTAATTTATAATTACTTATAAGTATTATAATTTACTTTTACTAGAAAAGAAGAATTTTATAATAAAATTTATAGAAAACTTTTTGTATACTCGGTCTAGAATTAGTAGTAGTTTTAGTAAACCATTCTTCAGTTCTTTATTATACTTAATATAGCTATAAATATCATAGTTATATATAGAACGTTATACTTATTAGTATATACTAAGCTAATAAAACTTTTTACTTAACAAAGCTACTATAATATTATAACTTTTTTTCAAATAAAAGTTATAAATATACTGTATTAATTTAAAGACGTAATAAATTCAAGTAGTTGAAGTTTCTACTATTTTACTAATTTTAATAGTTACTCGGTACTTAAATCTATCTTACTTTAATATACTAAGTAACTAAAAGCTTAATACTATACTCCGAAAGCTTTACTTTAAACTATAATGTAAAAGCAAATACTTACTCTTTATTAACTATAGCTTTATAAATAGTATAGAATACTTTGATTTCTTTTAATACTTAGTTTTATAGCTTTTAAAACTTTTTATCTTTTATAAATACTTGTATTAGTAAAAGTTATCTTTTTACTACTTTTAAAGACACTATTTTAACTTTTAACTAAAAGTTTAGTATTTCTTAAAAGATAAATTAAGATACTTTACTTAACTTTTATTTGTTATCTATACTTATAAGTTAGTCTTAATCTTTATGTAATAAAGTATTTAATATTATTACTTTTTTACTAAGATAGTATTTTAATTTAAACCGATACTAAAAAAAGAGTTCTACTTACTTAGTTTATTTCTTCGAAAGTTTTTATTAAGTTACTATAAGTTATAGTAGTCTATTAGTATAGTAAAAGTTTTGTAATTGTAAAACTCTACGTTTTACTATTCTAAATAGCGTATAATAGTTAATATTTTTTTATTATAAATAAAGTAAGTAACTTTTACCGCGTTTAACTTTTACTAGTATAAATTAATATATCATTGATATACGCTATTACTATATAATTTAAGAATTCTTATAATATAGTATTGATATAACGTTAGAAAGTTGTAAGTACGCTAGAAAAGCTAAAATAAGTAACTATTTACTCGAATAAATTATATTACGTATAGAAAACTATTTTCTATTAGTCTTTTTTTTTTTAATCTATAACTTACAGAAAATAACTATTATATCAAGCTTCGTAAACTATTTAACGTTAATTAAATTATATAGCATTTCTTTTACTAAAAGTAAAAGTTATTAAAGTTTTTGTAATAAAAAACTAGTTTATTTTAAAGTTTTGTTGTAATTAATATACTATATGTAAAAACTTCTAACTTTCTACTTTATCCGAAACTTTTTCTATTATTTATACTTTTTTATTACAAATACTTTATTTCGTAGAATATAATAAATATTAAAATTTATTACTAGTTTAATCTTTTTTAATAAAAAGATTTGTAAAACTACTTATCAACTTTATATATAAATACTAATAAATATAACGTTAATTAACTTAACTACAAATAAAAGAGTTTATATAGACTTATATAAAGTAATTCTAATACTTTTATTATACTATAAGTTAAATTTTCAATTGCTTATATTATTTATTTTATACAAATTATAATAGATATAAATAAAGTTTATACTATAAAAAAACTATTTTTAAGTTTTATAAAGCTACGTTAACTTATAAGTAATATTAAATTCTATTTAAACTTAAATTAGTTTTTAACTTTTAAACTATAAATTAATAAAAGTTTTCGTTAATTAAAGTAAAAGATTACTAAACGTTTATTATAAATTTGTTAGAGTATAAGTTTTTATAATTTAAGTTTATTTTACTATTTAAAAGCTTTTTTAAATTAAATAACTAATAAAGTTTATAGTATAAAAAACGTTAGCTATAACAAGTTAAAGTTTAGTAGAAAACTTAGACTTTAGTCTAAGTTAATTATATATAAGTATTCGTACGTACTATAAGTAAGTAGTATATATAGTAGTAAACTTACTACTAGTCTTCTATTACTATTACTTTTATAAAGTTTTCTTATACTTTTACGTTTTCTCTTTTTACTTTTTTTATTAGAAAATAAATATTTTTAGAACTACGATTTTGAATAGAGTTTGTACTACTTTTTTATATATCTTCTAATTAATAGTAGAAATAGTAGTAGAAGCTAAAGTCTTATACGTAGTACTATACTTTCTTTTACTTAGTAGATATAGAAACTTTCTAACAAATACTATAGCATAGTTAGAATAGATACATACTATATTATAATAGATGGTTAAAATTCTTTTTTCTAATTAGAAAAAGTACTGTACGAACTACCCTTCTAGGCTAACTACCCTTTTAAGCTACGTAATTTCGCTCTACGTTAGAATTTACACTGCTACTTAAGATCTTATTTCCTATATCTTATAATAGCTTTAACTTTTAATTCTTTAATAACTAAAAAGTAAAACAAATCGTAAATACTATTAATACAATTTTCAAATATAGTATAGTATACTAGTACTAATTTTCTAAGCGAAATTGCTATAATTTATATATAAAACGAGTTCTAATAAATAAATTCTAATACGCTTACTGTTTCTTAGATATTACTTACGATTATATAGATTTCGTATACTTTTAAGTTAGCTAAACTTACTAGATTATTATTTAGTAACTTTCTTTGCTTAAAGTTCTTATTAAGTTTTCTTTAAATTAAAACAGTATTTATTTTAGTTAGGTTCATAATACTATAAAAGTACTAGTAGAAAGATAAGTAAAAGCTAGTAAGAAAGTCAAATATAAAATTACTACTAACAGCAAGTAGTAGTAATGAGACTATGAAAAACATTATATTTATAAAGAGTAGTAAGAAAGTTAAGCAAACTATACGTTATTAGTAGTTTTACTATTAGTACTTATATTATTAGTAGTATTTATATTGATAATAACTTCTTTAACAATTAAAGCTAAAGAAAAATAATATATATTGTAATTAATTGAATAAAAAACAATCTATTAGTATTTCTTTCTAAATAGCTTTTACAAAAGCTTTTATACTATACTAGTTTTTCTTTATATTACTTTGTTATATTAATGTTACTTTCGGCAAAATAATAATAATCTTCTATCGCTAAGTAAGAATATACTATATCATTTGTAGTTTTAACAGTTTAATGAATACGTTAAAAAAATAGTATATCTTTCTATATTTACTTAATAAATAGCTATAGTTTATCAAGCTAGCTTTTCTTCTTTGAAATGTTAAACTTTTTTTTTTCTTATCTATTTCTATTATTTTCTTCTATATCTCGGCGACCGAGAATATCTTACTTTCGCTAGAAAAAGCTTTTTGTAATACTTTTTTATACGACGTTCTTTCGTCTTAGCGACGAATTATTTATTAATGATTTATAACGTAGTATAATCGGCAATAGTTTTGAATAACTAGTTTTTAACAAATTATAAAGTTTTTTTTATTCGAAAAGTATAGTTAGTAAAAGAAAACTATTAATAATTTTAGCAAAGTATTTACTAGCTAGCTTACTAACTTCAACGTTAATTAACTTCTTATATATATTATAAAAGCTTATAAATAGTAGAGTCTTAAACTATTAGCTCTTAAAAACTTTCTTTAAAGTAAATAGTATTAAGCTAGCGAAACGTTAAATATTAGTAATGTTCTTCTTTATCGTCCGTTTTAACTTATCATATAGTTTTAAGAAAATTGTATTGTTTATTTTTTTATAATTAAAAATACTTTGATAAATAATTGCTATCTTATATACTTACGATAGTAATATAAAAATACTAATATTAAACGGCTAGAAGAAATATATTAAATAAAGAAAGAAGTAGAAAAAAAACAATTTTAACTTGTTTGTAATAAAAAAAGAACTCGATTATATAGTAGTTATTATACTTATTAAATATAAGTAAGTAGTAAGTACTAAAAACTTGTAGTTTTGTAAAAGCATTAAAGTAATAAAGTTATTTTAAAGCTATTTTATAGTTAGTTTACTTATTTAAAAAAACGTAGATCTTAACTTTAAAGTCTAAGCTTTTAAAAGTCTAACTACGTTAAACTTTCTATCTTTTCAAAATTATGAAAAGCAAAAGAACGAAACTAATACTGCTAATATATTCGATAATAAAAACTTATTCGTAATTACTTAGTTACGTAATAGTTACTTTTTTATTTTTACAGTTTATAATAACTTTAAAGTTTTCGCTAATACTTTTTATAATTCTTTTTTTGTTTATATTATAAATATTCTAATCTATAATACTATAATAAAATTTTGTATACTAAAAGAGTTTAAACTATATCGTAAAGCTATCAATATCTATAGTATTTTTCTACTTCTAGTCAGTAGTATAAAAATATTTTATCTTAAGTTTCAAGTACTAGGCAAAAAAGTTCTAATATTATAGATAGCTTAGAAATATAGTATTTCTTTTCTTAACAAATAAAACGTTTACTTTACGTAAGTGACGTTATATAGTTGAAGGCTATTCATTTAGTTCTTAAAAGTTTATTTTAAAATATCGAACGCGTATATAAGTTAACGTATTATGGGGTACTTTTTCTTGTTCTATACTTGTAGTATAGTTTTAATTCTTTCTTCTTTAGATAGCTTAGCTATTATAGAATATAATAATATATTATTTTAATTGTTTACTATAATAACGTAGTTGTTGTTATAATTCAAACAATTGAAGCTTTATTTAGTAATAATATAGTTAGCGTAGAGATATAGGAAATTAAGAAATCAAAGAGTAGCTTACAAGTATAGTTAGCTTAGAAAGGTAGTTCGTACGATACTTAGTATTTCTTTTAAAAAGCTTAAAGAAAAAGTAAATTAGTAATAAGTAATTAGTTAATAATAACTTACTACTTCTTTCTAATAAAAGTTTATTTAGAAATAATAAACAAACGTTTTAACGTTTTCGTAAGAAACTTTATAAATATAGATAGTTATACTAGTTATAGTAATAACTTTACTAGTAATAAATATACTTATTAATAATACGATAGTAACCTTTTTAACTTTTAGAAGTTGTAAGCTGCTATTTTAGCTAAAATTATTTAATAAAGAATACTAGTACTACTATATATAGTTTTTTTTAGATAAAAGAAAAACTTCATTTAATGAAGTTTTTTGAAGAATTAACTAATTAGTATAGTATAATACTAACTAACAGTTTAGTTTAAATATTAATAAAGTATTACAATGTTTTACTAGTTAAGTAACTCTAACAAGATTTTTTTTTTAGAAAAACTAATAAAGTATTTAGATACTTTATATAAAAAGGTATTAGAGTAAAAAGTTATTTAGTAAAAGTTAAAAATAATATAATAAAAAAAAGTATTTTGTTTACTTTTTTATCGTTAAAAAGTAACAAGTATTAGTAAAAGTTGAAAGTAAAGATTAGAATAATTAGTTTAAAGTAGTATAATTTAATAAAGTTTAAAGTATTAGACTATATAAGTAGTTAATCTTAGTATAACTTTTAATTATATATTATATATAAATATAAATTATCTATTTAATCATTCGTTACTGTGAAGATTTGTTAGGTAAGTAGTTTAATAGACGAACGTATACTTTTTCTACAAGTAAAATAGAGTAACAACTTTGTTTTTCTCTAGTAGTAGAAAAGATAGTAATACTCAG
Source organism: Coniochaeta sp. PK30-01 (assembly GCA_023628855.1). Taxonomy (NCBI): domain Eukaryota; kingdom Fungi; phylum Ascomycota; class Sordariomycetes; order Coniochaetales; family Coniochaetaceae; genus Coniochaeta; species Coniochaeta sp. PK30-01. The sequence goes on along the minus strand of JAMAJW010000191.1, from coordinate 2,961 downwards.
ATACTAAACGTTAATAGTATAGTAGCTTTATGATATAAGAGATAGTTATATAAATATTTAAGTTTAAAAAGTATTATATTTATAGTAGTGCGTACTCGATAAATTAATATTAGTATTTATAATTAATACTAAAAAGCTAACTAGTATTTCTGTTATAACCTTAGTATTTACTTTATAAGTATTTACTTATACTATTTAGTAGTTTTATTTAAGTCGTTAATTATTATTTATACTATTATAGTTAGTTTTCCATTAGAGATATAAACGCTAGTACTATATAAGTTAATAAATAAAGAAAGAGAATCGGAAAAATAGTAATTTTAAAGTACTATCAGATATTAGAACTTTTAGAAGAAGTTCGGTAATACTAAGAACGTTATAAGTTTAAAATAAATAAAAATATTCTATTATAAATAATAATTCCGAGTATTACGTTACGATTGACTAATAGCTATTTTAAAAGCTAAACTTCTTACTTATTTTTATAAAAAACATTTTGTAAAAAGTACTTTTAAAGTTATAAAGTATACGTAAATAGTAAGTATAACGTACTTCGCTATAAAAGTATACGGTTTTATTTAAATTATATACTACGATATAGTTTTTTAATTAGAATACTTTTTAATATTAAAGTTTTTATAAATAGTTTATAATGAGATATATTTTTTTATTTCATATTTGAAGTTAGTACGTTATAAGAAAGTAAAGTATAACGTATTAGAGTTAAGTTTTAAATAGTAGTTAAGTTTTTATTTAAAGAATTAAAGCTATATGCTATATATAAGCGTTAACTTTTGTTACTGAAGTTAAACGTATATAGAAAATATACAGTTACGTAGTAATATATGTAATAGTATATAAGCTATCTTAGTAATAAATATCGATAAAGTTTTATAATAGAAAGTAACGTTTTCGATAAAGAAGCTATAATAAGTAATTCTTCTTTAGTTTTATAACTTATTCGTACTCTAGTTACTTAATAAATTAGTTACGTTACTACTATTCTACTTAAGTATTAACTATTGTATAGAAGTAAAAAAAGAAAAAGAAAAGAATAACTTTTCTTTTCTATAAAATCTTTTGTATAGGATATTTTAAAACAAATTATTTATATTATAAAAAACTTTAAATAACTTATTAGTATAAAAGTATATTTATTTTAATAGTTTAAAAACTAAAACTTTAATACTATTTATAAAAAAAGTTAAATAGAAAAATATAATTTTATTATAATTATTATAAATTAAATACTATTATACGTTATAATAAATATTTATTATTAACTTTTATCTTTTTTCATTTTTTTTTATTTAACTTAGCTAATTTATATAAGTTTATTATTCTTACATTTTTTAATAATAATATTATAACTAATTAAAGTAGAAAAACTTCTATAATTAATTCTTAAAGTTAATAAATATAAAATAAAGCAAAAGTAGAAATAAAAGTAAAATAATTTTAAGAAAACTTAGTAAAAAAAAAGAAAAGGTTAAAATTAAAGTTAAAATAAATTAATAGTATTTAAAATAAAAGATTTAGTAGTTATAAAAGTTTGTTAAGATTAAATAAATTATTTAATATAATTTCTTAATAAAAAAGAAATTAAGTTAAATATACTACTTATAAATTTTATATTTTTCTTATATTTTTATATATAATTATAATTTTCGTTTATTTTATTTAAATTTTTTCTTTTTATATTTTTTAGCTTTTTTTATTTACTATTTTTTACTTTTATTGAGTTAGTTTTAATATATTTTTCTTTTCTTTATTAAACTTAATTATTCTTAAGTTTTTAATACTATTATAAGTTTTTTTAGTAGAATTAATTAATATAACTTTATAATAGTAAATATTTTTAAATAGTTAATTCTAACTTTTATTAATATTTTATATTATATTTCTTTTTATATACTTTTTAGTTATTCTAATTATATATATTATTTATTATAATTATTTTAAAAAATAATATTCGGTTCTTTTATTTTTTTCAATATTTACGTTACTATAAATACTATTTAAAACTAAATATTTTATATTTCTTTTATTTTATTTATACTAATAGCTTTTATAGTTTTATTATCTTATTATAGTTTATAATATTAATTTTTTTCAAATATATTTATAAGTTTCTTCGCTATTAAAAGTTTTCTTTCAACTTTCGTATTTATAAAAATATTTTCTATATAATAAGAATAAACTAAGATTTTAAAAGTATACTTAAAAGTTTTAAAGATACAAAACGTATTTTATAGTTTAGTTTTATAATAGTTTAAAATTTTAAAATAGATAAATACTTAGTTTTTATAATTTTAATATATTTAAACTATATTTATACTTTATAAGTAATTACTTTTAGTTATCGTAATATAGTTTTATATAAATATTATAAGTAAATCTATTTAAATAGTATTCTTTTTTCAATAGTTAATACTATTAAAGTATTTATTTACTTTTAATATTTATTTATATATAATATTTCTATTTTAAAATATTTTTATAGAATATATACGAATTATTTATACTATATATAAACTAACTATTCTTTTTACTTTTTAAAAACTACTTTGTACTTACTAATTAGTATTCTTCGTATAGTTAATAAAGATTTAGATAATAATTTAATTTTTATCAAAATATTTAAATATAATTATTTTTACTTAAAAGAGTTATAACTATATATTTATATACATTTTCGTAAAACTAACAATATTATTTTATTTATAAAAAACATTATTCGAACTATAGTTTAGTTAAAATTTAACTATTATATTTTAAAAAGTATATAAAATTCTAATAAAGTTACTTTTAAATATATAAATATATCTTTATTATATTATATAAAGTTATTAATTAAAATTTCTTTTTATATTTTAATAATTCTTAGCTTTTTCTTTATTTATAAAATATATTTAAGTATTAAATTTTATAAATATTATAATTTATTATAAAAAAATAAAA
>JAMAJW010000190.1:0-11984 GCA_023628855.1 Coniochaeta sp. PK30-01 | reverse complement strand
TAACGTATATTATATTATATAATACTAGTTGTATTTTTATACTAGTATAGCCTTTTAATATTTTAAATATCTTTATACTTACTTTACTTTTTATCTTTACTTTCACTTTTATTTTTATACTTACTTTATCTTATACTTAATTAGTTTTTAAAATCAGTTATAAAATCTCTTTTACTTTAAATAGTTACAATATTACTACCGAAAAATATAAAAATAATAAACTTACACAAATTGTCTAAACTAAACAAAAAGAACGAGAAAGAGAAAGACTAGTAAAATTTGTTAAAGCTTATACTATAGAAAACTACTTTATTACGAAGTTTTATCGTAATTAATATACTATACTTTTAACTTTAACCGAATCTTTTTCTCTTATATATACCTTTTATCGTAATTACTTTATCTTATAGAATATAATAATTATCGAAATCTATTATTAGTTTAATCTTTCTAAACAAAAAAGATTTGTAAAACTACTTACTAACTTAAGATATAACTACCGATAAATATAATACTAATTAGCTTAGTTATAAATAGAAAAGCTTATACAAATTTATATAAAACAATTTTAGTACTTTTTATTATATAGCTAGCTAAAACTTTAATTGTTTACTTTATTTATTTTACGTAAGTTATATCTAATATAAGTAGTTTCTATACTATAAAAGAGTTATTCTTAAATTTCGTAAAGTTACGATAGTTTGTAAGTAAAGTTAAGTTTTAATAAAACTTTTAAATAACTTCTTCTTAATACGTAAACAAGTTGTTTAACCTAAAAAGAAAATTAATTAATTACAAAATAAATGACTTTTACTCTATTAAAGCTTTTTATATTATAATTCTAAAAGATATAAGTACTAGAAATATATAGATTAACTTTACGATACTAAATACTTCTAAAAAATAAAAGATAATCGGTAATAAAAGTATTAATTAGCAATAATATTTTAAAATATATTTTTAAGTATAGCTTTAGTATTAGAAAAATATATAGTACTAGATTACTATTATTTTCAATATTTATAAAGAAAAGCTAGTTATATAGTTCTTCGACTTTTTCTATTATTATCGAAAAGTAAGAATATATAGTTTTTATAATAAAGTCTTTAAAACTTAGTTTAGATACTTTACTTAGACTAATTAAATATTAACTAAAATCGTTTAGAACGAAATTGACATAAAAATATAATTTAAAAGATAAAAATATAGTCTTTTAGCTTTTAAGTTAGTTAAAGTATTACTTAAAGAAAAGTCGATTCGTAATTTTTAAGTTATAAGATACTACTACTTAAAAATAATTAGTACTTCTATTTAAGTAAGGTTTACTTGTAAAATTAAGTACTACAAGTTTTCTTAATTAAGTAGTCATTTCCTATTCAACTTCTCTTACTAATTTAAGTAGAGCGTAAGTAAAGATGATTGAAATACTTATGAGTAAAACTACTTAATCAATCTTCTATCAATACTACTTATGCTAATACTTCCTTAACGATAACTTTAAGCTACTAGCATACTGCTTTAACTTTTTAAAACTTAGTGGTACGATAGTAATTGATACTCTTTATGTATACTAGTTTTAATAAAAGTAAGTTATAAGTTAAGAAGCTTAGCTTTAAAAAGTTAAGTATACTTTATAATTTTTTCGAAGCTTAAGTTTCTATATTATTTTGTGATTCTAGTATATATAACTTTAATTAAGAAAAAGTTAAAACCTATTTTAAGAAAGAAAAAACACTATACTATATAATAAATTAGCTTATTAATAGATTTAGTATATAGTTTAACTACGTAACTAGTAAAATTAATACTAGTAATATTAATTAAAAGTATATGAATAGTATTTTAATAGCTATAACTTTATCTTTAAAAATAAGCTTTTTTTTCTAAAATATATATTATCTACTAGTGTATTTTTAAAATAAACAAACTACTAGTAATAGTATCTACAAAGCTTATAAACTTTTAGCTATTTATTTTATAAAGAAACTATTACGGATCGAATCGAAGTAATATGTTAAGAACAATGTAATTATTAAATAGAGTAGAGTTTTCTAAGTAGAATAGTAATTTTATAAGTCAAATAAAATTGTTAGTTACTTTAAATATAAAATGTTATAACTTATAAAGGTTGAGATAAGTGTATAAAGTGTTAAAAAAGCTTATAATATAAGTAAAAGTAGTATAAAAGTATAAAAAGTATAATAGTATTATATTGTAAAGTGTTAATTATTGTTATTTGTTAATTACTTTTCTTTAATCTAAAAGGAAAGAATAAGTTTAAATATATATATTTAAAAGTAGTAAATAGTATATTCTAGAATTATAATTTATAATACTTATAATTTAGTATTTAGTATTGTATTTATAATATTGTATTATAGACTTACAGTTAATAAGAAGAACCCCGCTAATAAATAAAGAGTATATAAGCAAGGCTTATCCTACTGTATAAGCAAGGGTCTTAGTTACGTAACTGATCGCTAGTAATCGTAGCGATCAAGGAGATTATAGTCGGAGTAGTCGTAGCTATTACAGCGATCGCTACAGTCTTTATAAATATATAAAGAAGAGTTTCTCGGGACTCTACTATAGATGGTTCTAGATTACCTAGTAATTAATCTAAGTATTCTTTTAAACTTACTATTTACTCGAATAAGATTTTATTTTAACAACTTTGTAATAACTATCGCTATAAGTACTTACTTACTTTAAAATAATAGAAACTTACTTCTAACTTTTAAGCTTTTTAAAGATCGTTACATTTTGATTACTTTTATTCGGTAAGTACTTAATACCCGATAGCTAAACAAGTAATAGTACTTAAGTAAAAAGAATCTTCGTCGACTACTAATATAACTACTATATCGAAAGAAGAATTTATTATAATAATTATACAACTTCGTTTAAAGTTAAACGATATTAAAAAAGAGTTTAAGAAAAATAATTATACTACTAAGATTAAAGTATTCCGACTAGCTTTTTATAACAGTAATTGTAAAAGACTATAGTTCTTTATTACTTAGTATAAAGCTTATATTAATACTAATACTTTTATTTTAAACTATATTTACGAGAAAGTTATAATTATTAGAAAGCTATTTGTTAGTAGAACAGTTAAATAGTACGAACTATACTTGAAAGACTAATTAAATTATAAGTTTGAAGAACGATAGTTTAAGATTAACTAGCTATTTAACAACCTAAACGTATTTTAAGATAAGCTACGCGAAGTTTTTAGCAACGTAAATAAATAACAAATAACTAAGAAATAGCTTCTATCTTTAAAATAACGAAGTTCTATATTTATATACGCTATAGAATTGAAACGACTATTAAAAAAACTATAGTAAAGAGAAAAAGCTTTTAAAATCTAGTTTTACAGTAGACTACGAAACAATATAAAAAACGAATTTAATCGCGAAAACTAATTTATATAACTCTATAAGTATATTAGAAATATTATTAGAATTAATAATCGTTTATATAAACGTTAGTTAGAGAAAAAGAAAAGAAGAATTGTTTAAAGAAAAATCGAATACAATAATATAGTTAATATAAAAGTAAAAAGATCGACTATTTTTAGAAGTTACTTAAGACTTATAAATTTAGATACTACTTAATAAGATAACTCTAAGAAAAATAAGAAATATTTTAACTGTAGAAAAGTAAAACATCTTACGAAAAAATATCGTTAGCTAAAAAAAGAAAAAACTTAGAAATTAGTCTTCGAAAAGAAAATTTAAGTAACAACTACTATTAAGTTACGAACTATTACGATAATAAGAAAAATATAGAGTTTTAATTTACTTTTTTACTAGATTAAAAAGAATTAGAAGAAAGAAAAAGAAAAAAAAGTCGAAGTTATCGTTATACTTAAGTATAACGTATAAATATTACTAAAGAATTTATTTAGCTTGTTCGACGAAGAATAAAACGAAGATAAAGAAGTAGCTTTAGAACTTAAGTTCGCCGATTATAAAGACTTATTTCTAAATACTTTAAGATACTAAGACTTTACGTAGACTTTGTATATTTAAACAAAGTATACAAACTATTTGTATAAAAAACTCGATAATCAATAGATACTAAAACAAATACTAAAAGAACGACTTATTCTATACTTTTACTAACGAATCGATTTAATCGGATATATAGAAATTTATAAAGCTAATAACTTTCTATATCTAGTACTATATAAAACGATACTATTATATAAAATAGTAAGTAAGTTGTTAAAAGAAAACTTACTAAATATTTAAATCGAATAAACTATAAAGAAAGAATACTAGATATTTCTTTTTAAACTTTATATTCGAAAAAAATATTAAAATAATTACGTTAGTAAGTTACTATATAAGTATTTACATTATATTTAAATAAAAGTATTAAATTAAGCTTTTTAATAATAGTAAGTAAATCTTTAAAAATAGTCGATAGATAAAGATAATTGTTATAATAAACTATTTGACTTAAAACTAAATATAAAAACAAGTAAACAAAATGAAAAGCGTTAGATTTTTAAGAAGAACTTTCGGATAATATTTATTTAGAAGTAAAAAATGATTTAGAAAATAAATAAAAAACTAAAGAATAATAAGTTTAGTAATAGAAAAACTAATACTTTCGCTTTAACTGAAAATATTTAAAAAACGATAAACGTTAGCTATAAAAAGACTATATTAACGAGACGATAAGTCTTTATATATAACCGAAAGAACCAAATACTTTTAAATAACAATTAATATAAAGAAAAAAAGAATTTAAGTAATAGTAAATAATAGAGTTTAAAGAAACTATATTTCGCCGAATTTCATTAATATATTAAGATTACTTTAGAAGAAAAAAGACGAGCTTTACCGATTTAGAACTATTAATAGAAACGATATCGACTACGGAAATAGAATAGTAGATATAGAAACTACGCTTTTCTATATTTTTATTAACAGTTAAAGTTACTAGATAACGTTTAATATTATAGAAATCTTATTATATAGTATAATACTAAGAATACTTTAGCTACGAACGAATAATTTATAAATTAACTAAAGAATAAGTTAACTTTTATAAAAAACGCTAAGAAAAGAGTTAATTTTTATAGAAAGTAGACTTTATAAAGAAAAGCTTTAATAATTTACTATACTATTATAGAAACTTTGTCGGTATCGTTACGAATAATTTTAGAAAAATACTAACGATATGATAAACTGTTTAAGCTCAAGTTTAAAACAAAACTATTTAAATATAGTCGTTAAGATTATAAGATTAATCTTTAGCTAAGCAAAGAACTCGGATTCTATAAGATTTACTCTTTAAACGAAGTACAATTCTAAGTTTTAAAAGAATATCTTAAAAAGAATCTAAAGAAAAGTTATATATAACTATCGATATTATTAGTAAAATACCCGATTTTATTTGTATTAAAGAAGAATAGAAAATTATAGTTTTATGTAAACTACTATTAGTTTAATAGTATTACTATTAAAAATTAAAAACTATTATTTCTAATATTAAAACTAAAAGATTAACTATATAAAGTTTAAATTATAATTATATTAGACTTCAAAAAAAAATATACAATTTTATTAGAATAAAAGAAAATGATAAATAGAAAATAGTATTCCGAACTTATATAAGATACTATAAATATTACGTTATACTTTTTAGACTTACTAATATACTAGTAATTTTCTAAAGAATAATTAATAATATCTTATATAAGTATTTAAATAACTTTGTTATCGTATACTTCGATAATATATTTATTTACTCAAAAAACTTCGAAAAATATAGAAAATACGTTTACTTCGTTTTATAAGTATTATAAGATATAAAGTTATTAGTCAAACTAGAAAAGTACGAATTTTATAAACAAATTATAAAGTTTTTAGAGTATATAATATCTTTAAAGAAAATCGTTATAGATTCGGATAAACTTAAAGTTATTAAAGAATAGTTAATACTAATAATAGTTAAAGAAATACAATCTTTTTTAAAACTTGTTAGATTTTATTAAAAATTTATTAAAAACTATAATAAAATCGCTATACTATTTACTAATATAACGAAGAAAAGATTAAAATTTATATAGATTTAAAAAGTAAAATAAGTTTTTAACAATTTAAATAAAAAATTCTAAAAAAAAAACTAATTCTTATCTACGTTAACTTAAAAAAACTTTTCGAAGTTAAAACTAATATATCTAATTAAACGTTAAAAAGTATACTAAAACAATAAAACAAATAAAGATAACTATACTTTATAGTTTTTTATTTTAAAAAGCTAAATAGATTAGAACTTAACTATACTATCTATAATAAAGAATTTATAGTAATAATTAAAGCTTTTAAGAAATAGAAATACTATTTCGTTAGCGTAAATTACGAAGTTAAAGTTTATATAGACTATAAAAACTTTACTTTATTTACTACTACTAAAGAATTTAACAAAAGACAAATTCGATAGTATAAATTTTTTACTAACTTTAACTTTAAAATTATTTATTAAAAATATTAAAGAATAGTAAAGCAAACGTTTTTAGCTAAAGAGAAGATTTAAAATTTTAAAAAGAAATAATATTAAACGTACTCTTTTAAGTCGGAAAAGATAAAAGTTTCGAACTTCGGACAAAAGAATTTGATAGTATTTAAATAGTACAACTAGACTAAACGTAGTTATAAAAAATTTGAAACGAAGATCGAAACTATTAAATAAAAACGTACAACAAACGAATTTATATACTTAAAATACTACAAAAAGATTTTATTAAAGAAATTTATTAATACTTATTATATAGTTACTAAAAAGTTTATAAGATTTGAATAAAGATTTAAAAAATTTACGATTTTTTAAAATTTAGAAAAACAATTAAAAAATTATTTACAAATATAACGTTTGCTACAAAGTAAAAATAAAGCGATACTAGCTATATAGATTACTATAAGTAATTAATACGCTAAAAAGACTATAAGAAGTAGTAACGATAGACTTTATTATAAAACTACTTTCGTTTAAAGAACTATTAATAAATACTATATATAATAACGTTTAAATCGTAGTCGATAAACTTACTAAGTATATATACTTTATACTATATAAAGAAACGAATAGTATATAAAAAATAACGTATATGTTTATAAAAATAGTAGTAAGTTAGTAAGACTAGTAAAATAATTTATTACGAATAAAGATAAGTTTTTTATATTAAAATTCTAAAATACTTTAATAAAATACTTAAACGTTAAAAGTAAATTATTAACTACGTTTTACTTTTAGATAAATAGACAAATAAAAAGAATTAATTAGACTTTAGAATAATATTTTCGCTATTATATAAACTAATAGTAAAATAATTAAGTTAAATAGTTATTAGTAGTTTAGTAAGTTTATAATAGTACTACGATTAAAAGTATATTAATAATACTTTTCGAAAATAATTACAGTTACAACTTAATAATAAAGTAAAGTATTAAAAACAAAAGACTTTTTCAAACGTTAAAAACTTCTATACAGTTAAAAAAACTATATTAAGATTTATACGAAGAACTAACGTTTCTAAATATACGTATAACATATTACGTAAATTAATAAAAGTTAAAAAAATTAACTTTATAAGAAAAAGATAAAGTTTACTTTTTACAAAAGAATATTAAAACAAAACGACTAAGCGATAAATTAGACTAAAAAAAGATTAGACTTTTTAAAATTAAAAAACAGTTATCTGATTTAAACTACAAACTCTAACTACTAACAAATATATATATTTATCTAGTATTTTATATTTCGTTTTTCAAACTAGTATTTAAAAACGTAAAATTAGTAATAAACGTTAAAATTAAATTAATATAAGAATACGAAATAAAAAAAATCTTTAAATATAAAAAAGAATAAAGAATAGACTTCTACTACGTTAAATAGAAAAACTACAACGATTCGGAAAATACGTAAGAATTAGAAACTTATTTTACGAACTGCTAGTAATTATTATAAAAGTTTTATATTATAGTAGTATTATTATTTTAAAAGTTAAAAAAGATAGTACTACGTTACTTTAAATTACATTTTAACTAGAAGTAAAGTCGTTATTAAAAGAAAAAGATATAGTAAAAAGTAAACGATTTTTAATAATTCTTATTATTTTATAATTAGCTTCTTTTTTTTTAACTCGCTTTAGTTTTTCTATACTCGCTATACTTTTATAAATAGTATATATTATTTTCTTAAACTATAGTTTCTTCTAAATACAAAAACGTTAAACTTTAGCTTTTACTTATTTAACTTTCTTTTCTAGTTTACGAAACTGTTTTCTAATTTGTATAAGCTTTTCGTTAGAAAGACTTTAGATATCGTACCGCGAGCGATTTAAATAAACGTACTCTACGTAGCAAAAGAAGTTTTTCTCGGAAACTTAATAAGATACAAAATTGCGCTTTTCGTAGTTCAAATACGAAAGTATTTCGATAGCGTTAGAAAAGATAGTCGTTAGAAGAACGATACGACAAATATTAAAAGATTTAGAAGATTTTTTTTGTTTCTATATACTATAGTTAGATATAATAATAATAAAGAAGAAAAAACTTTTAGATATAACTTATATAAACTATTAGTACTACTTATAAAAAGTATTCGGTTTTAAAGATAACGGTTAAAAGAAAAGAAAAATAATATTATAGATTTATAGTTAATAAGAAGAACTTTGCTAATAAATAAAAAGTATATAAATAAAGCTTATCTTACTATATAAATAAAAGTTTTAGTTATATAACTAATCGTTAGTAATCGTAGCGATTAAAGAGATTATAGTTAAAGTAGTCGTAACTATTATAGCGATCGCTATAGTTTTTATAAGTATATAAGGAAGAGTTTTTCGAAACTCTACTACAGATATTTCTAGATTATTTAGTAATTAATTTAAGTATTCTCTTAAGCTTACTACTTACTTAAATAAAACTTTGTTTTGACGACTTTATAATAACTATCGATACAAGTACTTACTTACCTTAAGTAATAAAAACTTACTTCTAACCTTTAAGCCTTTTAAAGATCATTATATATTGTCTACGTAGAATATTTTAGAATATTAATTAGTAATATTCGCTACTTAGAATATTCTAATATGTTTTATAAATTCTATACATAATATTTTACGTATATTATAGTAGTTGTATTTTTATACTAGTATATAACTTTTTAATATTCTAAATATCTTTATACTATACTGAAAATTTTATAGTTTTACAAATTTTTAACTAATAATATTAATTTTAACATAAGTATTTAAATTAACATTAACTTTATACTAATAATAGCTTTTTCAAGTATCCTTTTTTTACTATTTTTACGCTAAAGAGCTTTAATGTAAGGTTCTTACTTGTTAATCAAAAGTATTCAAACTTTTTACTAAATTACTTTTGTTTAGTTTTACGTTAGTAAGTTTTGTTAATGCTAACTAGTTCAAAATATAATACTATAAAGTATTTATTACTTTTATAGTAATAATGAGTAAAAAACTTTACTAAAATTAGTAGTCAAATTATACTTTTACTTTTCCGTTTAAGTTTTCTTATATTATTATTATAATTTTATAATAAATAAGTTTAATTTTATTAAATATTTTTATAATAACTTTTTTGTCTATTCAGCTATACCTTTATTAATATATAAATCTTTTAGCATTTTATTAACACTTTTATGTTAATAAAATTACTTCTAATACTTATATACTAAATTAACAATATTTTAATAAGTAGTAAGTATTTATAGTATATATAAATTCGTACAATTTTATAATTACTAATCTAGTTTAATGTAAAACTACGTAGCATATTTTTTTTCTATTTAATTTTAAAAATTTAGCTTTTAAAGTTTGAAAAATACTAATAAAACTTTTAAAAAAAGTTAGTTAAATTACTATTAAGTATTTTCTAAACTTCGTACTATAATAGTAGCTTTATCTGTAATATTATAAACTAATGTAATAGTTTATTCTTAAAAAGATATTTTAGCTATTTTCGAAAGTAGTTCGTTTATTTCCTAGCTAAGTTTTATAATAACTATATTATCAGTTTTAAAAGATATCATTTATATTATCTAGTACTAAAGGAATTTTATTATAATTATTACAGTAGTACTAAAGATTATCTTTAAAAAGTAATAATCTTTAAAGAGCTTAAGGGTTAAAAGTAAGTTTCTATTACTTAAGGTAAGTAAGTGCTAGTAATTAATAGTTATTATAGAAGTCATTAAGACAAAGTCTTATTTAAGTAAGCTTATATACTTAAGAGAATACTTAAATTAATTATTATAATAATTAAAATATTTATACTAAAGCTATAGATAGTTTCTATCTATAAACTTAAACAAATTTAGTAATAAATAAGATAACTAACTATTTACCTTATTAAGTAGTAATAGACTTTATAGATATTGAATATATCTATTAGTTACGTAACTTCAAGCTTCTTAGTCTATACAACTTAATAAGTTTTGTATAACCTTAGCTTATCTATTAGTAAAGCTTCTCTATTACTTATAAGCTTCTAATATAAAAGCTTAGTATAGATTATTTAGTTATTTATTTTACTTTTTAATAATTTATTTAATCTATAAATGATTTAATATTTTTAACTTTAATAGATTTAGTATAATAGCTATCAAACAAAAAGTTGCTATTATAATAATACTTTTTTTTAGAAGTAATTCACTTAAGTAAAAGTATACTTTTAGTCTAGCTTTTTTAATTTATAATTTTTATAGTTAATATAGTTATTATATTTACTTTTCTGTTTAATAGATAGTAAAAAAGATATTATAATTAACTATTTTTAAGTTAGATTATAAGGTTTATAACCTTAAGTTATGAATAAGTAAGCTCTCTAAGTTGTAAGGATAAATTGCTTAAGTTTCTCTCTATAACTCTTTACCTTTAATTTAACTAAGAGACAGAGTTATTTTAATTAACTAAAAGATAGAAGCTTTAAGAAATAGAAAAGGTTATATATATATATAAATTAGTCAAAGGAAATACTTTAGTAGGAGTGCTAGCAATTTATAAGGTAAAACTTATAATAAGATTAGATAAGCTTTATAGAAAAGAAGTCTTTTATAATCTATATCTTTAACTTTATTAAGAAAGGTATTCTAGTTTAGAATTACTCAATAGTTAAGACTAATTTGCTAGTAAGTTGTTATATAATAAAAAAAACAGTTATTAAAAATATAAATATTTTTAATATTTTTAATACTTTATTTTTTATAACTATATTATAATATTTACTTATTAAAAAACTGTAAAGAATCTTATGCAGATAAGCTAAAGGAAGTAGCTCAGAGAGATAGTAGTATTAGCGATTTACAAAGTAATACTTATTGTAGTATTAGCTAAGCTTTGTAAAAAGAAGACTTTCTATAAATACTATACTTTAGTTTGTCTGGAAAATATATATAATAGTTTAAGTTACTTAATAGTCAAGACTAAATCGCTAGTAAGTCGTTATATAATAATTAACTTATAAGCTATATTGTTTAATTTTTAAATTTTAATTATAATTAACTTACTTAGTAAATATATATTAATAACTAAGTTTATATTAAATATATAAAGTTATATATACTTTTTACTTATATAAATTTATTATTAAAATATAAAGTATAGTAATATAAAGATTACGTTTAAGAGGGTAAGTTATATAACGAAGGGCTACTTGTAATATTTTAGCGGAGCGGTTTCTTCAAAAAGGATAAGAAAAGGGAAGATTCGGAAACATAGTTTTTTAGAATAGACTTTTAATCAATTACTACTCTCTTTTGTATATATTGTTCGATTCGTATTCTTCTAATTAATTTAGCGCTTTTATTTATATTTCTATACGACGAGTTATTTATTTGCAATTACAGTTCAAACTCGAGTTCTATAAAGATATTTAAAATATTAAAAGGCTATACTAGTATAAAAATACAACTAGTATTATATAATACAATATACGTTA
>JAMAJW010000189.1:0-12033 GCA_023628855.1 Coniochaeta sp. PK30-01 | reverse complement strand
ATTATTTCGATTACGGAATATCGTAAGCGATATATAGTTAATATAAAGTAAAAAGAAATAGTAGTTATACGTAGAAAAGTAAAAGATATTAGTATAAAAGAGTATTAATTTGTTCGGTTATATTAATATAAAAAGCGAATAATAAAACAACTATAGTTTTTTTTTTTTTAAAAATAATTATAATAAAGAAAGATAAAATAAAAAGACGAAAATAAAGTTAAAGAGTTAATTAAGTAGATAAGATATAAAGTATTAGTAAGGTTATACAAAGTATACTGATACAGAGATCGCGTTTAAGAGGGTAAGTTATATAACGAAGGGCTACTTATAATATTTTAGCAGAGCAGTCTCTTTAAGAAAGACAAGAAAGGGGGAAGATTCTCAAGTATAGTTTTTAGAATAAACTTTTAATCAATTACTACTCTTTTTTTATATATATTGTTCGATTCGTATTCTTTTGATTAGTCTAGCGCCCTTATTTGTATTTCTATACGATAAGCTGTTTATTTACAATTATAGTTTAAACCCGAGTTCGCTAGAAAGACTTAGACGTAAGAATAAACTAAACCTTCTTCTTATTCTATTACTTCTCAACCTTTGCAATACTCTACAGGGCAACCGGCCCGCTTAATTAGTCGCTAAATCTTTTGCTTGTTCGTTCGCGTTTAATATTCGAATAATAGTCGGTTAGGATTTCTAACTAAGCCCTTAGAACTAGTAAACTCTAAGGTAGCGACTTTAAATACTATTACAACTCTTTAGCCGGCTCTTTTCGCTCTACAAAGCTCGCTTTGTTTTAAGTTGTTAGTTATCTTATTCTTAATAGCGACCCCGGCAAGACTTTTTTGTTCTTATCGTAGACTTATAAGTATTATTCTCTAAGAAGACTCGGTTTAATTATAACTTTTACTAGAGTATCGAAAGTATATTAGTTACTCTTTTTTACTATTATTAATCTGTTATTCTTTTCTATTACTTTTTGATTAGTTGTTACGGAAAAAGTCCGAAAAATATAAGTATAAAAGAAACTCTAAAAAATTAACAGTATAGATTTTCGGGCTCTATTAACAGCCGAAATATCAATACGATACTTAAGTAAACAAAGTCGTAAAAACTTTAGTTAAAAAGAAATTTAGCTTAAACTATAAGAGTAAGCTAAACTTTTACGATCTTAGTAGCGTCTTAAAAATATTATTTTGATTTCGCTTAAGACTTTTTAAGAGTAAGAAAGAAAGAAGCGTTAAAGAAGCAAAAGAGTAAAAGAGAGTCTTAACAAATATTCAAGATAAGTTCTAGTATAAGTAATTAGTTTAGTTTTGCTAGCTAGTACTATATAAATACTTCTAGAAAAAGATTACTTATAATATATAAGTTTATAGTGATAAGTCTAAGTAGTAGAGTTTTCTAAGAGTCTAAAGTAGTAAAGAGATAGCTCGTAAAATTCGGCTTATAAGTTATCAAAAGATAACTAGTAGCAAAAGAGATTGTTAAGATAAGAAAGAGAGTTTTCTTATACAACCGACTTTAGAACTAGTAGACTACTTTAGTAGAAAAATCTCTAGAGTTAGTTTTTAAAAACAAACCGATAACTAAAACCTTTTCTATTTCCTTTTTAGTTTTTTTCTCAATAGTATTATCGTTATCGAATAAAAATAAGAACTTATCGAAGTATTAAGCTCGTATAAGTATTAGTTTATAGAAACAAAACAGTATAGCGAATAATTAGTCTAGTCTTATATTTAAGATAGTATACTTAGTTTCTACAAATAACAATCGACTCTTAAGAAATATTATTCTTTTCAAAGTTATACTTTTAAAAGTAAGTAATCTTTCTAGAATAGTAATACTTAAGATAGATATAGAGTTCTTTTTACTAGTAGTAGTAATAAAGTTAGTACAGATTAACTTAAATACTTTATCTAAGCTTTCGTTCTCGAAATACTATAATATAGAACTACTCTTATTTCCTATTAGCTTTAACTAACCTCAAACTTTACTTCTTCTTCTTAATTAGTTTAACTTAATCTGTATAAATAAAGTATAAACTGAAAGTCTAATTAATATAGACTAACTTTACTTTATAGACTTTTTTATAATAGCGTTAAAATTAGTTATAGTTAAAGCGTAAAGTAATATAGTAGTTTCTTAGAAATTCGATAAGAAAAGTATTACTAATTTCTTAAAAAGCTTCGAACTTAAAGCTAAACTAGCTAGAGTAATAAAAGACGAAGACTTTTGTAACTAAATACTAGCTTATAGTCAAAGTACTAGCTCTTATATAAAAGTTAAGAACTACGTTAAAAGTAATACTTAAAAGATTGCGAAAAAGAATTTTAAAAAAGCGTTTAAAATCTAAGATACAAAATAAACTTTAACTTTAGCTAAATAACTTAACAATATTTTCGCGAAAAGTATCAAATCTAAACCGAAAGAAATATCTTACGTCTTAGAAAAAGTCAATACTATCGTTAAAAGAACTTATAAAAAAGGAGAAGATAGAGATTCGATAAAAACTTCTAAAAGATTCTATAAGATATTAGATAGCGAGTAGAAGAAGATACTTCGGACTTACTTTTGAAAAACTAAATACGTTTAAGACTAAGTACTATAAGAAGTATTCTATAATTACGTTAATATATTAGTTGAAGAAGAACTTATCGACGAGCTAAACGATCAGTTGTAAAGAGTTAAGAATAAGTTAGAAGCTACTAAGAAAATTATCGAGAAAAGAGTAGTAAGCTACTCTTCGAACGACTCGGATTCGGATAGCGAAGAAGAAGTACTACGCTTAAAGCGGAAAAAAGTCTATTTTAAAGTTTCTTAACGTCTAAAAACTACTAATTAGAAGACTTCTTTTACTTCAGATACTAACTTATACGAAAATAATAGTATAAAGTTTTTAGCTAAGTCTTTTAAAAAGCTTTAAGTTAATACTGTAAAGATCGATAATCTTAAATCGACAATTAATAGTATATAGAAAACTCTTAAAACTTTAGTTAAAAGTAGTAAGCTATTTAATAAAAACGTATTTATAAGATAATAAGTTTATACTAATATAATATAAACTACGTTACAAAATTATTATACTTTACTTAATTAATTAAACGTTCGTACTACTTTATCTTTAAGGTATTACTAATAGTAACTTAAGACGTTTTAAGCTAACTAGAACCGGTATAAAGGTTCGATAAACTAGTAGTACTACTTCTATAGGCTTTAGGGTTATATTACGACGACTTATAATATTTTTAAAGATTTCAAAAATAGAAAGTTGTACTACTATAAAATAAGCTATAGTTATATCGGACTTCTTAAAGGATAAGGTTATAAGATTTCTAACGATATTTTCGATAATAAGTCGATATACAATTAAGCAAAGCTTATTTTTATAGTAACTGTTACTAATTACTTACTATAGTAAAATAAGTATAAGTTAAACTTCTTAACGTATTAGCTTAAATACGCTTTGTTTGAAAGATAGTATAAGAGTTAAAGCTAAGATTCTATTATCTTTATCAAGTATTTTAAAGATAATAACTAGTTGCTTTTACTATTTATCGCGACTATTTAGTCGTCTAACGTATATATTATAATAAGAGAAATAAGACTAATCAATTACTTTAACCTAACTGTAATTCTACGTAAGCTTATAGTAAAAGGTATTTAAAATTACTACAAAAGCCGAGACTTACTTGTAGAAGTATAGGGTAGAAGGTATTTTATTTTAAAGAGTAGAAGGTATTTAGACACCGATATACAAATTTAACGAGATTAATATAAGTTATTCGCTTTATTTGATAGAGTAGAAATCTGTATTAGTAGGTTATAGCGATCAACGGTTAGGAAATGTTAGTAGTTTGAAATCGGATAGTTTTCGTTTGATAGGGTCGTATATAACTAAGGAGTAGTAGTCTAAGTAGCGCTGTTTGCTAAGCAAATAGTTTATTGACCGATAGTAAATTAGATAGTCTAAGCTCGTAACTAGCAAAGCTAGTTTAAAAAGTAGAAATAAGGTTTAAAGTTAGCTCGTAGATTGTATAAACAACTACTCTTATAATAGTATACGTTAAATTTCAGTCTAGAATAATAATTATTACAACTCTCGTTTAAGCGATATAGAACTGTTCGTTTATATAGTTAAATACTTATTTGTTATTTGTATATAGTATAAATTTAAGTACGTTGTAGACGAAGTTAGTACTTATCTACAGGTTCGATATAGCTATATTAAGCTAAAAGTACGTAAGATAATCTACGATAAAGTATAAAGTATTGTTAATATTATATAGAAACGCGCGTAGTTAGTAGAGTTTGTACTTCTAGCCCCGACGACAGTATAGATTTTATATATTGAAGAGTTGAAGATAGATAGTTTGCGTTATCGACAATACTTATATATAAACCGGCAGGCAAAGTATATAAAAGATTACTACAAGCGGATTTATATATAGTAGAATCCGAAGAAGAAAGGTTAGTTAAGTAAAGAAATACCGGGTTTAATACTATAGATCGAAGACGTACGTTACTAGCGGTTCTTTTTATCGCGATAAGCTAGCGGCTAGTTTGAAGTTAAGCGAAGCGAAACACTTTAAGAAAGTTTAGAAGCTAGAGAGATAGTAGAGTAGTAGTTAATACGAGTTTATTAAGAGTAGGTAGCTCGGTTCGAAGTAAAGAAGCGTAAAATCTAAATACCTGACGAGAAAAAAGAGCCGAACTTGTAGCTATAGCGCGTCGGGTAAGTAGAGTATCTATAAAGCTTCGACTAAGAGTAGTTACGAATATCGCTCAGACTAGTAAAAGACGACGAAGTCGTACTATAGAAAGTGTAGTAGAATTACAAACAAGTTTTAAAATAAGCTAAGACTACAGCTTATTCGTAGTGTATAAGATACGCTACGTTGTTCGAAGTTAACCGGAACGACGTACAAGTAAAGCCGAAGAAGCCGTTTGATAGCCGGATAGAAGACGATATGTAAGCTAGGTACAAAGAAGTAATACGTAAGCTAGTATATTACGTACTACGTACTAAAGAGTAAGACGAACAGTTGCCGTACGAACTAACGTATTAGTAAGAGCGTCTAGTCGACTTTGCTGCTAGTACGGGCGAAGGTTCGGCTGATTGTATGTACTTAGATATAATAGTAGAGTTCTTCGACTACGCGCTAAAAGATAACTACTACGAGAACGTCGTTATTAGCGGGCTAGTAGTTATAAGATTCTATAAGGATAGCGGGTAAGTTATAGTATAAGACTATACGTAAATATACTCTGTAGTTATTAAAATACTAAAACTACTAGTAGTATACTAAACCGTAACTGAGAAAGACAAGTAAGTAGTAGCGAAAGAGTAAGTTTTAAGCCGGTAAGAAGTACGAAATGTTATACCTAGAGTATTCTAAATAGTTAAAGCTAAAATATAGCGGTTTATAGTTTTAGTTAGTTCGAAGTCGGAACCGAACTTAGTCGACTAGATATTCGACGTATGTACGTACGGACTAAAGATCCGGTATACGATAGCAGTTAGCAAGTCGATTAACTAACAAAGCGACTAAGTAACGTACTAGCGGATTAAAATAACAATAAGCTAGTTAGTAGATATAGTATATAAGCTAGCCGTTGAGGCTAAAGCGTAGCTAGGTCGGCTATTGATAGCCGACGAGTAGCTGCTGATCTTGTAAGTATCGATCGAAAACGACTATAACGAAGACTACGTCGGGTACTCGTTCTTATAAGACGACTAGAATACGTAAGTACGCAATAGCGTAGGCTAAGTTGTACGGTAGATTATACAGTAGCCGGCTAAGCAAACAGAGTAGTTGTTAGATAACAGTACGAGTACGTATCTGTATAAGCTAATAGCAGTTTGCTAGTACTAGTAGTAGTTCGATAAGTTCCGAGAATTGTTACTAATATTTATATATATAGCGGGCGGGTAACTAGTACGCGTACCCGAGTTACTCGGGATTTAGTATAGCAATATAACTAACGGCGGTATCTGTAATGTATTCGTATACTAGGGTATAATATATTTCGTAGCGATGTACTATAAGAACTATTAAAGTAGTAAGCAAGTTAAGATTATCTACCGATATCTCTTATGCGAAGTAAGCGAGCTTTTAGTATAGTATCTATAGCTAGTACTACTATTCTAGCAAGAAGTCGAAGGTATAGTTAAAAAAAGCGACGATATTAGCGCGTTTATATAAGACAACGAAGTAGTAAAGAAAAACTAGAGCTAAGATAGTAGAGATAGGGAGAGTCGAGATAGAGAAAACGAAGAAAGAGATTTAAAGTTAGACGTAAGCTAAGTACTATCCTAAAGGCAATTAGCTATAAACTCTAGTTAAAAAATAGTATAGTAGTAGTTTCGGATATACAAGTAGATAGTAGACTATATATAGCAAATTATATACTAATATAACGTTTAGTATATCGGGTACAAGGTCGGAATCGGCGTATAGTAGTAAATCGTAGTCGGGATATCTAACTGATATCTAAATAAAACGTTTGAACAGTCGGCGGGCCGGGAAAGCGATAAGGACGAAGACAACGAGATAGAAGATAGCTTGTACGACTTGTAGGCTAGATACAGTACGTATATAGCGGAGATAGTATACGCGCGCGAGCTGTAGCAAAGCACGTCGGGCATAGCGGTACAGCGGGAACAGTTCCGAGCGGTAAGCCGGTAGTAGTACTAGTTCTTAAGATTCGCGTCCGACAACGGTGTAGGCTAGTAAGCGTAGGCGAAGCGGAAAAAAAACGTATTCGAAAGTATACGGGAAAAAGCGAAGTATTAGCGCTTTGCGTAACTATAACAAGTAGATATCGCAAGCTATCTGCGGTATATAGTAAGCGGCGAGGCGCGGTTCTGTAGTATCTAGAAGTAGGTAGTCTAAGCGGTCGTCTGTAGCGAGAGCTCGGTCGTATAGATTACAGGTACGGGCGGCGGTAAGAGTATAACGTTTATATTACTAGCGTTCTAAGTATTATTCTCGGGCGTCTTAGACTAAAACGACTAGCAAATTCTTAGAACTAGCTTGTATATTTTAACTAAAACGCTTCGGGCTAAGATAACGCGTTTATTAAACTAAAAACTTAAAGTAAGTCTAACTTAACCTTAATAACTAGTAGTATTAATATAGAAAGCGACGATAGTAATAGTAATCGCGGTATATAAGTATTAGTATATAAAAAAACAGCTTTTATATACTACAAAGTATAGTAATATTTAATCGCTACTGATATAAGCTTATATAATTACTATTATATATATTCAAAGCGTATAACGATAGTTAAAGTTAAAGCGATAGTAAGAATTACAGCTTAAAATTACAACTAAAGTTTACGACAAAGATATACGTAGTTATAATAGAAAGAAAGTTCGATTACAACAACGCGTTAGCTAGTAGTATTCAAATACGAGTATCGACTTAAAATAAAAATTACTTAACAATATACTATTTAGTTAGCTATACTAAGCGATTACTATAGACGAGATTATTATAATTAACGAAGAGTATAATATACTACTCTACCGACTATACGATAATACTATTCGACTTAGCAATAACAGTATAGAAAGCTACTTCTATACTTATCGAATCAAAGGCTAAGTACTAAAAGATATTATATACTACTATAGTATAATACAATTTAACGATCTATTAACAGTTGTATTACTACTAGATAGTATAGCGCTAGTAGAAAAACTACGACTATTGTATAGCTTTAGCTATACGAAATACTACTTTTTAACGACTTCGAAAGACTACGCTATATAACATTAGAAAATAGCGAGCTACGTAGTAAGGGAAAACGAACTACGTTAGACAAAAGTATAGTTGTAATTATAGATATAGTCGTAGCGAAAGTACGTACGATATTAGATTACTAAAGATAGTATTAGCGAAAGCGATAAAAGTACCGAGTCCGGCGCGAACTAAAGTATAGTAGAGAAAATAATCGCAAAGTTTACAGTAAAATTAGAAGCTAAAGATAAAGCCCGGCTTTGATAAAGCGACGTTGAAGAGAGTTTAGACTACGATTCGGCTTAAGTAAAAAAGGTAAGCTAAGTATAATATTTCGGTAGTAAAAACAAGTTCGAAGTATATAGAGCTGCTAAGTAGATCAAAGCAAAAGAGGCGAAAAGCTAGTAGTATAAAGCTAAAAATAAAGATATACTTCGAAAGCAAACGCGTTTAATATAGTTAGTAAGAAACTTCAACCGAGAAGTAGAACAATACTACTAAAAGTTAGATAGTATACCGATCGAAACGCTATAGTAGTTCGCTAGGATATCGTCGATAACTACGGCTAGTATACTATTTAGCTATAAAAGTAAAGAAACGTTAATAAATAAGTATAAGTCGGTTAGCTAACGCTATTTAAACTTTTATTTATAGTTATATTAAACAAAGCGCGAATAAACGTTCGAACAATAAGCTATTAGCTTTATAAACAAATAGTAAAGCTTACTAAGAGACGTAGTATATAAGCTAAGCAAAGCGGAAAGCTATAGTTAAGATAGTAAATATTTTAACGATAAAGAAGATAGAAAAGAAGATGATAGAAGTAAAGTAGACGAAAGGTTAGACGACGACGATATAGCCGAAAAAGACGAACTGATAGTAAAAAGTAAAGCGACTAAGAAACTTGATCGAACAGTATTTTTGTTTATAATCGTATCTATCAAATAGAAAATCGGTAGTAAAATGTATACAAATCTACTATTGTACTTTTATACAGCGTTAAGTATTACTACCTAGCTACTAAGCTATACAGAACCGTATTTGTATACGGGGCTACTTGCAAACGTACTATAGTAGTCGTAGCTGTTTTTTTTAAAAGCTAGATTCGAAAGTTAGTCGAAAGAACTAGAAAAAGTAAGCGTAAAAGCTATACTTACGTTCTAAGAAAAGCTTACAAAGTAGATAATTATCGGTATATATATAATCGCGAGTATAGTTATCAGCTAGATAGCGTACGGTAAAGGCTAGAAGTAGTAGATAGGTAGATAGCTAACAGTATAGTAGTTAGAAGACAAGCGTATACTATTCTATAATAAAAGTATTTCGATCGAAGATTTTAAACGTACGGTACGTAAGCTTGTAATAAGTAACGAAACGCTGTTCGATAGAATAATAGTAAGTTCGTAATCTAGAAGTAATAAAGGGTTAGATATAAAGCGTATTATAGACAATATAGTTAAGTTTAGCGCTAGCTAGTCGTTTATAACTAACTTGTAGAATAAATAATTTAATATAAAATTAAGCAAAGTGATACGGCTAGTAGGTTTGTCAGTATAAGACGTAGTAAAGAACTAGTAGAAACTTTACAAGGCTAAACGCTAGCTCTATCGGCTTTATATATTTAAAGAAACGCTAATAGTATTGACGTATATATAAAGAAGCTAGCTAAGCTATAAGTTAGAGCTAATAACGCTGTAGTATTACGACTTGTAGTAGTTTATTCGTAATTTATTCGTATTAGATAAGTAAGTTATAATTATTACTAACTACGATAAGATAAAAGTACTACGGGACAATAGATACAAAGTTACAAGGTTTTTACTAGACTATATCGGACGTATAATAGTCGCGTATATCGTATAGTTGTTGCTGTTCGAAAAGATACTTTAGCGTTACTACAAGTTACCCGAGCCGTATAGAGAGTAGCTAAAGTATTTGTAGAGAGATAGCGACTCGCGCGTATAAGAGATAGCGTAACTTAGCGTAGCAATAGTACGAACGTTGTAGTCGAGTACTAAAATACAGATCGGCGTAGTATAATATCGGCCGATCGTAATCGAGATTAGCCGATAGATCTAAAGGCTTGCGATATAGTAAACAGAGGTAAGCGTAAAGGATAATAATAGAAACGACGACGTAGATATCGACCTACTTACTAGCGAACTTATAAACGTTAGCGGTAACTAGAATATCGTTTAAGACTTACAAGCGACGTATAAGACTAGAATCGTACGTTAGTATTACGTAGTATATATTAGCTTTCCGGGCAAGCTATAATTAGAAATAGTAGCGACGTTCCGGGAGATTAGTAAGCTATAGTACTAGTTTTTAAATAGCGAAGAGTCGATAAATAAGTTAAAGCGAAAAAAAACGATATAAGACTCGATCGTAACAATAAAGAAGTAAGTTAGAAAGGTTAATATTAACGTAGATATAGTTGATAAAGCAGAACTAATAGCTAAACTTCGGGTAATACTAAGACTAAAGGCGATATAGAAGTCGGAAAAGTAAACTGAAAGTATAAAAGCTATTATATAGCTAAGCCCGAAAGAATCGATAATTAGCGTACTTTTAACCGGCGTAAGTAAAAGTATACTATTTATAGTCTTTGTAGTAATAGTTAGTATAAGTATAAGTATTATTGTAGTGCTATTCGTATCGTTAATAGAAGACTTAGTCGAACGGGCGATAAGTATAAAAGTTAACTGTATTTACTATAAGCTATTACTTAGTATAAAACGTAATAAACTATAGCAGGCGGTAAGGCTAGTCGTAACTAGTACCGACTTGATAACGACGTTAGAGTTTATAGTTTACGTAGATAGTTTAGTAAGTGTAAAGCTACTTAAGCGTATTTTCGTAGACGAGTACTATATAGTAATAATAGACGTTAGATACCGGCCGAAGCTAGAAGAACTAAAAAGCTTATACTAGTTCGGGTACTCGCTAGTAATACTAATAGCTATAATACCGGTAGTACTAGAAGAATAGTTCTGTAAGCTTATACTAGTATCGTTTGTAGTAATAGTACGTAGCCGAACAGTAAAGCTTAACTGCTAGTACTACGTCGAACAGATCAAGCCCGGTAAAGGAGTAGTAGTAGCGTAGATAGTCGAAGCGGTATAGCAAATTAGTAAGCGTATAACAAGTAAGCAAAAAGGCGTTATATACTACCGTTCGACGTAAACGAGCGAAAGCTTAGCCGAGTAGTTCGGGTACGACTTCTACTATAGCGGTATATTAGAGTAACGTAACTGCGAAGTTAAAGAAGCGTAAGCTAGTAGGGAAAGCTACTGCTAGATTATAGTAATAATTAAGTTAAGTATAAGTATCGATATAAAAGGTATCGTAGCGGTCGTATATATAGAGTAACTATACGGGCTAGTAGACTTTGTTTAGCAGATAAGCTACAGCGTATGACGACAAAACGAAGTTATCGAGTCGGTAGTAATATACGATAGACAGCTACCGAAAGAAGACTTGTATTGCTACTTCGTAAGCTCGGTCAACTAAGCGTAAATAGTAGCGTTTATAGTAACGCTTAGCTACCGACGTACAGTAATATCTACGTTTATAAATAAATTAGCGGGCGAAATATATATAAGCTTAGCCGGGGCCGAGATATACGACTGTTGTAGCAGCTACGAAGCTGTAGAAGATAGCGGGAGCGAGAAGCTAAAACGCCGCGTAGACGTGTAGAAGGCGTTCGGACAAAAGGAAGAATAGCGAGTAAAAGCATTGCTACGCTAGCTAAACGAAGTAGCGGACGAGTATATAGTTTATTACGTACAGCGGTACTAGAAAAAGCTCTAGTTAGAAAGTATACCGGACAAACTGTAGTATAGAGAAGAAGAGAAATAGTATAAAGTTATAAAGAGAAACAAATATATACAAGTATATAAAGAATTGATATTTAGAAAGCTAATATACTACTATAAGTATAAGCTACTATTTAATTAGTATAAGTAGATATATAAAAATAGTAGCGAAACCGGGTACGTATATATAGATAAAGTACTACTTGTCGTTTTGATAGTAACGAAAAGTAGGAACTTAAAAGCGTTTATATAGGAATTATTCGACGTTAAGCCGAACAAAGAAGAAAAGTTTTTAAAGTAGTTCGGGAAAAACAAGCGTTTTTACAAGACGAACGGGACAAATATACTAGCCGTATAGGAAGAAGTTATTTAGAAAGTATATAAAGAAAAGCGTTATTAGTTTTAGAAATAATAGATAAAGCTAAACTAGTAAATAGAAAATTAAGATTACTATTTATAATATTAAA
>JAMAJW010000188.1:0-12214 GCA_023628855.1 Coniochaeta sp. PK30-01 | reverse complement strand
GTGATGTTCCTTACATGAAGTAAGTAGGTACTTGCTAGAGAAAAGAGACAGAGACAGAGAGAGAGAGAGAGAGAGAGGCAGAGAGAGAGAGAGAGAGAGAGAGAGGATCAGGTGCTTCTGCTGAGACGAGGGGTTTTGTGTGATGAGAGATGGGAGTAAATCATCGGCCGGGATATCGTCTGTCACTATCGCCAACGTCTCAAGATCAGCCCGGATGGAATCTATTCACTGCAAGATCGGACACTGCGGGTGTTTTATATGTTATATGTAGGCCCCCGTCGTCATGTTGCAGATGAGTTGCAGGCGGTAGTGCTAGACCGTAGGTGCCCTGCATATCTGGTACTAAAAAGTACGGCGATAGAGCTGTACACTTAGTGTATCTTTAGTGCACTCTTAGTGGCGCTGTGGCAGCTTATCTCGGGCTCTGATAGGGCCAAACGACGATCACTACCCCACACCCCTCACTGACGTCGGGCATCGAGGCCGACGGTTAGACTACACCCCACTGTAAGCTACAGAACGTCGCTGCTCCGAGCTTCGGATGACCTTCCCGGCCAGCATTTCCGACGACGAGATAGTCACGCCATTGACCGCAATCAGCCCGCAATCTCTCATATCAATCACTCCTCACTCACTCACTCCCTCACTCACTCACTGACTCACTGACTCACTCACTCAAGCTACCTTTACTGGCGGTAACCCCCCTCAGCTTCTCCCACTCCCCCTCCAGCATTCCAAACGTCACAATGTCCACCCACCGCCGGTCAGACAGCTTGGCCTCCCTCTCCCTGCCCTCCTCCACGAACCCCAGCCGCCGGTACAGCTTGATGGCGTTGGCGTTGTTCCCCCACGTCTGCACCTCGACCCGGTGGCAGTTCAGCCTCCGGAATGCCCAGTCGAGCGCCCAGTCGACCGCCTCGCCGCCGTAGCCTTGACGCGTGAACGGCTGCAGCAGCGCGATCCCCAGGCTGCCGGCCCGGTTCGGCGACAGCGTCTCCGCGCCGCCCTTGCTCGCGATGCCGATGATGCCGATGGGCGTGGTGTTCTGCAGCTGGTCCGTCGTCACGTCTCTCGGCGATATCCTCCTGGTGGCCTTGGTATTATTATTGCCCTCGTCCTTATCGTCGCCGTCGCCGTCGCCGTCGCCGTCTTCCTTGATGACCGGCGGCAGGCACACGATGGCGAAGAGGTGGTAGGTCTTGGCCCACTCCATGAACTTGTCGAACTTGGCCATGTTGACCGGCTTCAGCACGCCGAGCGTGATCATGGCCGTCGTGATCGGGTCGTTGTTGAGGTCGAAGACGAATTTCTTGTCGGCCTCGTTGTCCTCGACGGCGCGGAAGACGAGCCGCGCCGACCGGAACGCGAACCTCAGGTCGTCGGGGTGTTCGACGCCCATCTTGTTTGGCAATTATGACCGAGTTGATCTTCCGACCGGCAATGAGAGCAGCAGAAGTCATGACGCTTGAGCAAGTGTTGCGGCCGGTAGTCGTGTTCTTAAGCCGTTGAAGCTGTTGCGAACATGTGATGACGTTGGTCTCGCCGGACAGCCAGTGCCATACTACCTTACTTATACGACTGTCTGTCTACGGTTTGGTCTATTGCTCATATACGATCACGAACCGAAGATTGGTAGTTGTAAGCCTTCATGTAATCTTCAATCTCAATCTCAGTTGTATGTTCCTGCACGACCTTCCGCCTTAGGACAAGTGTAGGCTGCATGCTGCCCCTCAGACGCGGTCAGCGGCGCATCGCATTCGAATATGACTCAGAGCAGGAACATCAGATAGCACTGTTCTGCGGGTTGATTCTCCGTTGGACTCCTCGGCGGCACCAGGCTAGGTATTCTCCCTGTTTACCAGATAGTACCGGCCAGGTACTGTATTCTCGACAGGTCATCCCTTCATCTTTACTCCGGTCTTCATAATAATTACGGACCTGCTCTCTGTGAAATATTAATTCGATAGCTTACACTGATCGGGTTCATAGGATTCAACTTACTACTACTGTCAATGAAATCCTCTATCTGTCCATCATGTCACTCATAATGCCGACATTGAGCCTAAGCTCAGCGTACACACACGTTAGTCCTACAGAGTCCTCTTCCAATACTTTAAGCAGCTCCTTCAAACTCTGCAGCACCTGTTTCCTATCTCTGTGAAAAGCATCACTAGCAAGAGTTATCGCCAAGCTCTCATGACCAAAAATGACAAGAAAGCAAGGGGAAAATGCCAAAAAGAAATCGCCTTGACGGCCCAGCGTACCATCTTGACCGCGTGGGTAGCTACTGCGCCCCCCATGAGGGGGTACTCTATTTGCAACGACCTCTTTCACGGCTCGGGGCTCGAACATGGCACCTCGGGTTTTCAGTAGAGAAGTTGTATCTGGGTGCGTACTGTAATGGTTCCGCCACCGGCGTATCTCAAATGGATAATAACTAATTTATAGGTTTTGATAGATATAGGATTCGCAGCGGCTAAACTTTATCGACAACACAAAAGTAACCATGGCGAAACACCATCTATCTACCCTAACTCTCACCCAACATATATATTAGACGCAGTAGACTGGCCTTGTCACTGCTTGATATAGCGATAACTCCCTCTCGAGTACCCCTACGTTCGCGTTCGCGTCTAACCCGACCAAGCTCTCCATGGTATAAAATATTCGTATAGTCTGACTGGTCTCTCTAGTAATATAGACTAGTAGTAGATGATTAGACCCGCTATAGCAGTGCCTGCTCATCGAAGCTGTGAAACATATGGAAGATAAATGCAATTAAAGAGTTTCTGGATCGATGAAAGACAAAACAGGGAACGAGTATCAAGTCGTTATGGCTCATGAACGAGAACATATATAAGAACTTTCCACCGCCATATTCAAGCCTTTTATCAGACCATCATGCGTGGTATTGGCAGCTCTTAGGGAAGCTCCATTGGCTTGTGCTCCTGTTGTCTAACGTGCTGCTTCTTGTACGGATGAGCTTCAGGTCTCAAGTTCTTCTAGCGGGGGGTGTATTCATGAGCAAGGCCACGTTCTACCTGACCCAAAGCACAATCAAATTATTTGAGCTGTGCTGCTTCAATCTGCCTGTCAGTTTATTGAGGTCACTCCTCAATAAAGACAAAATCATATCCCGGAGGAATCCCCCGATGACAAGGCGTCAACACAATGATTCAAGTTCTCATAGAATAGGTGCCGATGGACACGCAGATCGGGTTCCTGGCTTGGTAAAAAAGAAATTTTAATAAAAAAAATAAAAAAAAAAAAAAAAAATTGTAATAGTCTGTCAGTCGGTGAAGCTGTCCGGCCAGAGAACCCCTAGTGCAAGCCGAGAAGAGAGATTGAACATCCGGTAGCGTCTTACTGCAATCTGGTCGAGTTTTGGTAGCAATTCTCTATTTTGAATTGTCTACGGTAAAGACTTGCGGGATGGGTGATCGTCCATGGTAGTCGTTAGCCCTGTAGCGAAGAAGATCAACTGCATAGTAGGCCCTGGATTCCGTCATGGAATTGTGGTTCTGATGGGAAAAGACTTGCTCGTTCACGATTGGGGATCTCCATCCTCATATAGCGTGAGCCACCCTACAGCTACCTAACGTGCTTTAAGGAGATCTCATTGGTTCAGGCTGGAAAGATGACAGCTCGATGGCACCACGGACGCATGGACAAGGTAAGTAAGGGGGATACTAACATAAAGTACTGAGTAAGGTACTGCCTACCTTATAGCTGAAATAAGTCTGTACGTAAGTACAGGAGTTTATCATTTTTGTATAATAATCTACTTTTCCTTCAAACCCTTTATTCGAAGGGCTTTGTTCCTGAAGCCTAATGCACTTTCGTGCTCTACCTAACATGTTGTTCTGTCCGCTTATCCATGTGTATCGGTATGTAATTCTCCGTATGTCTGCTCCCGAATCCAGCAATTCATGTCATTCAGCGCTGGCAACCACCATGCGGAGCATGCATGCTCCAGCCAAACCACAGAATGATCACCCCCCTCAATGCGCCCACCACAGTCTCTCCGGGGACCCGAGAGACTCAAACTTCGCCTGCATCGCCGATGTTGGATGCAGAACAAAACTTCCCAGCCATAGCCCCCGCACGACTTGGCCATACCTAAGAAAAGAAGGACCGTGACCGTTTGATAGGCGGTGTCTGACAAACGAGATCTCCCCGTGGTGGTCAGGGACATTGGTCTCGGCAACATTCTGCCATGCCGCCATGACGCGATCTTCAATCACGAGATCTTTCTCCCAGTTGCTCTGCCAGGTGATTTCGCACCTCTTGCTATCGGGGGCCTCGGCGGCGTTGTAGCGGAAGATGCAGGCCTTTCCGTGTGCCACATCCATGGTCCAGTCCTCGGGACGGGCCAGATTCCATAGTTCCATTATCTTCAGCTTGGGCATCTTCAGAGCCACCGCGGCGGCCGCTCGGAGGAGGGCGTTCGGTTTCTTCCACGACGTCTGGAAGGGATGGAGATGCTCCTGGGCGGTCAGGACGACGCACATCAGCTGCTCAAAACGGTAGGTCGCATGGTCCGGAATATCGGAACCGCCAAGGTAGTAGTCACGCAGGCCGAAGCAGTCAATTGCCTCAGTGAGGAAACCCACCCCTAAGATCGAGAGATTGGGCGTCGAAACGGCCAGGCTGGGTAGGATTTGGATGCCCGAGATCCTTGGACGGAGGGCGTCCTTCCTGCCATTAAGTTGCACCTCAAAGTCCTCAAAGAGGTAGAGTTTGTTCAGACGTGGCGGTAGCCGTGTCAGGAGATACTCGGCGTCCGAACAGCTGTGTGTGCCGGCCAGCGGCGGGGCATAACGGCGATCGTCGATGCTGCGGTCCTCCTGGCGTATAAGCCGCCAATTTTCTCGCCGGAGGTGGCGAAGCGACGGCAGGCTGTCGACAAGCTTGCCCAGGTCGGCTGTCGAGATATCCCGAAAGTGCTGCCGGCGGATGACCAGATGCGTGACGATGTTGGCCACAGGAAGTCTGAGACCAGCTTCCGTCCCGTGCCTGAGTGCAATATCTCCAAAATTCAGCCTGAGAGGACGCACGAGTCTCTGAGCAATGCGAAAATTGCGATCTTCATCTTCAGCACTGGCTCTAAGATGGTTGGACACCCATGAGAAGCGATCTGGCCCATATCCGTGAGCTGGATCGTCGACGGGTTCAAACATCTGTTCTTCATACCACCGGCGCAGCCATTCAGCCTGCACTGAGGTAGTTGCCCAGTGTGGATAGTTCTCCTGGAAATGGTACCACTTGAAGTAGTGCTCACAGTCACTCGGCGAATGCGCGCTGAGCTCAAGTTCACACCCGTCGGTATGGCTTCCATCACTGTCGCTGCTATCGCCACCCATGAGGGCTAGAGTTTCCAGCAGCTTCCATAACGCATTCGTGAATATGATGTCGTTCTGGGCGGCTTCTTGGTCGTCTTCCGGCTGTCTGCAATCGAGGCACGCGCTGTTTTCGTCTTCACGTGGATAATGGGGATAGGGCAGCAGAAGAACGCGTAGCCAGATCGCTCCAAGTGGAAGTTGCCATAAACCGTTTGAATGTCGCCGGGTAACGATTCGTTGGAATTCGTCAAGGTCGATATCTGTCAGGTTTACTTGGGAGAAGTTGATGGACTCGAAGAAGCGCTGCCATTCCTGAGAGACCGTGGCAAGGGACGTAAGAGCCCGTCTTTCAATGGGACCCCCCAGAGCAATCTCCCTCAAGATCATATGGCGCAGTTCGCCCGGCAAGTGATGCCACGACATTTCAAGATTGGCGGCCTCGAGAGCAGAGTATAGTATACGGTAATGCTGTTGTGTATTGGATATCGACCTGTCTGTTGATGTTCACGACGAGTGCCTGTTTTCAATAAGCTTGCAACCGAAGGAGAAAAGAGATGCAGAAAGTCTGCCGATTGCTCAACACGGATTATTCGCTGTTGACCATCAGCCCAACCATATTCTCAAAGTCGGACGGAAGTAGCAGCTTCGCATCACTGCTGACAGGGAAACGACGACCTTCGACCTGGTCATTCACAGCAGTTATCACTGCAGCACTTGAGAGTGAGGTAAAGTACCTACTGTACCTAGGTAAAGTACCTACTGTACCTAGGTAAGGTACCCCACCTACCTTAGACAAACGCAGTTCGGATCAAGATCAGGAAGGTACAACCCGGACCATGGTGACTTCCATCATTCCCCAGGCTTGGGCAGAACTTGTACAGCTCTAAAGCAAAAAGAAAACCTTTCCGACGTATCTCTGTGCCAGCCTGCCAGTACAATAGAGCTCTCTCAGGAGCTTGTTATCAATGCAGCGTACGGTCATACCAGTACAGCAATACCCATAAAGCAATTCGTAACTCATAACCAGCCCGTACCGGGGGTTGCGATGGCCGAGACAGCATGTCTCGGGCACGTTCCCCTCAACGCCTTACAAGCAATGCAGTGGAATTCCCTTCCCCAATCGGACTCTCCATCGCTCTGAGCCTCCACGTTGGACTTGCGCGACAACCAGAACACCCTTCCCTAATCGGACTCTTCATCGCTCGTAGCCTCGATGTTGGCCTTGCGCGACGACTCTTTCTTCGTCTTCGTCTTCTTCGTCTTCGGCTTCTCCTGTTCCTCAGCGGACTCGGGCTCGCCGGCGTCGTCGACGTCGTGGCCCTCCTTCCGCAGCTGCTCGTTTATCGCCGGTATGACCTTGAGAAGCTCTTTGTATTGGTCGACCGACAGCGAAATTCCCTGTGCTCACGACTCAGTAATGTGGTACACGTACCACGCCACGGCCAGCAAACGACGTACCTTCTTACCGGGCTTCAGCTCACCGCCCGCTTCGTAGTACTCGCGGATGTTGATGAGAAGAGCCTTGTTAAACTTGCTGACGTTGACGCGTCGTTTGGACGACAACTGGACAGAGTGTGCATTAGCATCCGGACTGAAGCATTACTCGTGGTCACTGAAAGCCTGTATCGCCATACCTCCCAGAATGGACCCTCTGCGTCGGCGGTTTTACCGCTCTTGTCGCCCTTGACCTTCTTGGACGGCTTGAGGGTCTGCTCTTCGGCTGAGTCATCATCCTCGGGGGTGTGCGCCCGCTTCTTCGAGAACTTTGGCATTGCTGATGTGTTTCTTTGAGGGTGACAAAGAGATATGGATGGTGTGGAATATGGATGATGTGATTCACCGCAAAGTGATGCTGAAAGTGTTATCCTTAAGATTAATTACAAGTCTTGGAGGTTTCGAACGCGAAGCGGGTAGAAGAAACTGTGGGAAACTGGGAATGTGCCGCTCTTGCCTTGCGTTTCCAATGATGCTGTTGACTTAGGCGCGACTTCCCTATCGGAGCTTAACGCGGTTTTGACGCGATCTTAAATTGATTTCCACCATGAGCAGTACGTACAGTACGTACCTCGGACTACTGTGGTTCACTGTGGGCCTCACCAGCTACGCCAACCGGAAAGCACGAGCGTCAGCCCTGCCGCGTGCCGTTGACTAATTAGCCCCCTGAAATTGCGAAGCCCGGCCGTTTCGTTGAAGATCCGGGGTCATGTTGAAACAAAAGGAAACAGCCATGTGTTAGATTTCTTTCTGACCCGGAAATTGGTGATAGTATCAACTGACGACACGTCAATTGCCTTCTCCAAGCCTTCCAGGTTTGCTACGTGCAAGTCCGCTTTGATATTCTTTCCATTTGTAGATCTGAGACATGAGAAACGACCTCTGGCTCTCAGCCCCCGTCGCAACTGTCCTAGCCTGATGGACATCCCAGACCATGCGCAATCCCAGGGCGCCGCCCTTGACGACAAGCGAGACCCTTTCAGCCACGATACCACCACGAAAACGCCACCATTGCTGACGGAGACGGCGGCGAACAAGACTCATGACACAAGCGATGCGCGAGCTTCGGTGGAACAAGATGCAGGGGACATTCAGACCAGGGTCTTCCAGTTTCTTGCGACAGCGACACCTGGGACCCTCGGCGGAGTGGGCGTTGGACTTGCGGCTGTCACGTACTTGCTACTGGGAAAAATTGGTCTACTTATAATTGGAGCGTTTGGAGGAATAGTCGCATTTATACAATGGGAGGGCCGGAATCCAGAGGTGGCGCGGGCGGTCCGGGGCGAGAGAGGCCTCGACCTTCTGGAGAGACTATTGGAAGAGATGAGAGACCGAAAGAGCGCGAGGACGGAAGATACGAGCCCCGAAGATCAAGAGAGTGCCTTGGCACGAGGGTTTGACGACTTCCAGCCGGAGACCCGTGCGGCACTGCAAGAGTTCGTGGATGCCGTCATCAGGGACTACGTCAAGTGGTGGTACGGCCCGATTATACCTACAGACAAGTTCTTTCCCCTGGCCTGCCAGAAGGTCCTCACGTCTTTTCTCGTGTCCGTTTCGGGCCATCTGAGTAGGAAGAGGCCGGCTGATGCCTTCCTGAACTTCTTCACAAACACCTCGTCTATCGTAATCGTCTTCCTCTCCGAACTCTCAACTGCCTTCTCAGAGCTGCCTGCGGACTCAAAGGTGACTCCCGTCGATGCAGTCTACAACTATCTGGCATCGAACCCCGAATCAAATCTGTCAAACCTTCTCAGCCAACGGCAGCAGGCCGGCAAGTTCAAGATGGTAGCCGAGGATCTGCTCGGCTTTCTGGACCGCCAGACCTACGAGTGCGACCCCGCGAGAGTCTTCTTGCGGGAAGTCCTTGCCGGCGTCATGCTGGAGATGACGCTCCAGACGTGCTCTAAGCCCGAATGGATCAATGGCTGGATCGTCTACCTGCTGGAAGCCGGCGAGCCCGACTTCAGCCAGGCTATCGACGTCGGCATGCAGACGGGGCCTGGTCTGGATGCCGCTTTCATGGACATTGACGGCAATGTGGGTAATATCGGGCTCTCCAAAGGAAACAAGAACTCGTTTGAGATCGAGAAGGCTCGACGGAAGGAGGCTACAGCACACAAAAAGAAGCTCAGCAAAGCCGACGAGGAGATGGAGCTGGCCATGGAAGAGATGAAGCGGATGAACCAGATGATCGCTGAAGAAGAAGCTCGACGGCAGGCACGCCAGTCGACATCCAGCGATAGGCCGGAAACCTCGATCTCGAAGCAGATTTCCTCCACAGACTCGGCCGGCTCGCCGAAACAGAAGGAAGCCTTGGACACCAAGTCGAACGGGCTAGATACAAATCACATACGGGCGGGAAGACCGTCGACTGAACTAGATCCGCGAGTGTCGGAGCGCTCTGGCGTACCGTCACCAAGAGAATTCTCGACCGACGGAGCGTCTAGCAGAGGCTCACTACACACTCCCCTCACCCCCAACTCCACGAGCGACTTCAATAGTCAACAGTCATCTCCGCAAAACACAGTGGGATCGCGTTTTACGAGCTTCGACCAGATCGTGCCCCCAGGCAAGGACGACGAGGAAGAAGAGTCTGAGGGGAATGGCATCAAGCGGCCGCCACCCCTCACTCTACACAACGCAACCATCACGGTGCTGGACGAAGCAGGTGACGGCAGGATGAGAACAAAGCCGTCCTGGGACTATCTCGTCCAAATCGAGCCTGCGACAGCGCACTATCCCGGCTGGATGATCGTCAGGAAGTACAGCGACTTCGAGCCACTGCACGAAGTCCTGCGGCGGATTGCGAGCATCTCGGGCGCCACGTCATTCACGGAGCAACATCGGGAGCTGCCCAGCTGGAAGGTGCATACGCGCAGCTCGCTCCGCGGAGACCTGGAGCGCTACCTCCGCGACGCGCTGTGGCACCAGGCCCTGGCGGAGAGCGAGGGCATGAAGAAGTTCCTCGAGCGGGACGATCGCATGTCCGCCGGCGGGCCCAAGCTGGGCCTGCAGGCGTTTGAGAAGCTTGGCAAAAACGTGTTCGACGTGCTTACCAGCGCGCCGCTAGAGGGTTCGAAAGCCGTGGTCGGCGGCGTCACGGGTGTTCTCGGCAACATCGGCCTGGGGCAGAGGAAGTCGACGAGCTCGTCGCTGCAGGATGTCACGGCCGCGAGCAGACTGTCCATGTCCACGCCGCCGCGGATGGACAGCAGTGCGTCTAGCGTGCGCAAGCGCGACAGCATGGACAGCCAGAGGTCGTCGGTTATAGCGACCCAGCCGGGAAAGATGGCGCCGATGGAGCGAAGACCGAGCTACCAGTCACAGAGCGAGGCGGAGCCGGAGAGTCTGCGGGGTTCGCGCAGTGATCGCTGGGAACGGCCGGCTCTCAGCGGGAAGAGCAGCCGAGAACACAGCCGAGCATCGAGTCTGGCGCCCCTCCGGTCGCCTTCGGCCGCCAGTCTCGACGGAATCAAGCTGCCACCGCCGCCGGACGCCATGCCGGACGACTACCAGTCGCCTGTCAGCCCGCAAAGTCGCGCGCACGAGGGTTTCCAAAGGACAGGTTCGCCGAAGGGTCACTCTCGATCCGAGACGCTGCCAGCGCTCCCTCCGCGAAGGCCCGAGGGTGCTGCACCTGCCAAGAAGCCAGGCAGGCAGTACCCGCCATTGTCGGAGCAGGAGACGCGCGTCGCGGTGGAACTCGTCTTCGCCATCA
Organism: Coniochaeta sp. PK30-01; assembly: GCA_023628855.1. Classification (NCBI taxonomy): domain Eukaryota; kingdom Fungi; phylum Ascomycota; class Sordariomycetes; order Coniochaetales; family Coniochaetaceae; genus Coniochaeta; species Coniochaeta sp. PK30-01. The sequence goes on along the minus strand of JAMAJW010000188.1, from coordinate 1,660 downwards.
TCAACGAGCTCTACACGCTCTCATCCGCCTGGAACATCCGCCGCACGCTCCTGGCAGCGGCCAAGTCGTTCCTCCTCCGACCGGGCAACCCGTCCCTGACCTACATCCAGTCCATGATCCAGACCTCGGTGGTGGAGGCCAACGCCTCGGACGGCGGCATCGCGTCGCAAATCCGCAAGCTGAGGGAGAACACGCTGCCGACGGAGGAGGAGCGGGCCGCGTGGCCGAAGGAGATGACGGCCGAGGAGAAGGAGAAGCTCAGGGCGAAGGCGCGGAAGCTGCTGATCGAGAGCGGCGTGCCGGCGGCGCTGACGGGGGTGATGGGGCAGAACGCCACGGGCGAGGCGCTGGGGCGGGTGTTTGACTGTCTGCAGGAGGAGAAGGTGGCGCGGGGCCTGATGTTTGGGGTCATGTTGCAGGCGGTGAGGATTGTGACGCATTGAGACGAGGCTTTGTTGGGATGTAGCGTGGTTTTAATATGGCATATCGGTTGTTTTATTCACGGATTGGGAGCTAGCGTTGGAGCGCTGCTCGGTGTGTGGCTATAGCATGGGGATCTTGGACTCTCTGGTTCGGATATATGTTAGATGATGCATATGTGTTGATATGTACGATAGGCCGACCAGCAATGTACGATGTTCATGTTCGATCGGGGTGCTCTCATGCATCCTGCGGCGTCCCAGACATCAACTTCGGGCAGACCAGACAGCAAGTTCCGATTCGGAGCGGGGGCCGATAGATAAGCGACTCCGGGGAGTTCCCCGGCGCCTGTGCCGGTGCCGCACTCGCCTCATCCTATATCTGTCGGTGTATCACCGATAAGGTTTTGAGATCGCCCAGCTTCAAACAGCTCCAACCATTGATACGACTGAAACATCCAGACACTTCCCAACACGTCACAGAACCAGCAAAATAACCTCAGCAGAACCAGCAATGGCCGCCACCACCGACCTCTTCCCCAAACGCACACCGCTCACGCCCGCGCAGATCAGCGCGGCCATGGAAGCCTGCCTCGCCGTGCAGCGCCGCGCCGTCTCCTTCGGCAAGCGGCCCTTCGCCGCGGTACTCCTAGGACCAGACAACGAGACGGTGCTGCTGACGCACCAGTCGGTGGACCAGGTCAACCACGCCGAGGCGAGCCTGGCGCGGCTGGCGTACGCGCACTTCCCCAAGGAGTTCCTGTGGACGTGCACGCTCGTCAGCACGTGGGAGCCGTGCGCCATGTGCACCGCGACGCTGTACTGGGCGCACATCGGCGGGCTGGTGTACGGGGCGAGCAACGGGGAGCTGTACAAGCTCACGGGCGAGGGGAATAAGGAGAACTTCACCATGAGCTGGGGGTGCAGGGAGGTGCTGGCGGGGTGCAGGCAGAAGGATGTCGAGGTCATCGGGCCGCTGGGGGAGGAGGGCAGGACGGTGGTGAGGGAGAGCGATGAGTATTGGAGCAAGACTGAGGCGAGGGTTGCGGCGGAGAAGGCGAAGACGCAAGCTGACTCGGGAGTCGAAACTATCACCGGTTGAAGGCGTGGGTCTTTCTTGTTCGGTAAGGAATAGGGGGTTCGATCGACTGGGTGAGTTCGGTGCGTGTGTGTGTGTGTGTGTGTGTGTGTGTGTGTGTGTGTGTGTGTGTGTGTGTGTGTGTGTGTGTGTGTGTGTGTGT
>JAMAJW010000187.1:0-12218 GCA_023628855.1 Coniochaeta sp. PK30-01 | reverse complement strand
GGTTTCAGCACACCTTCCTGTACGCCTTCTTGATATCGTTGGGGCTCGCAGACTTGTCGACGCCCAGGAGCTCTGTGGGAGGGGATGGTCAGCTCGACAGGTCGACAGCTTTGCATGGCAGGTTTCATAGAGCGAACTTGCCGTAGAGATCAGCATCCGCCGCACCGGCCGGGGGGGATCCACTGGACCCGGGTTCCGCCATACTGAAAATGTGTGTAGATGGGAGGTTAGGAGGATACGGAGTGCGGAAACAGGCGGAAAGGCGGTGATGATATAGTGTGGTGTATGGCAGAGAGTCTGCCGAGCGGTTGGAGGGGGCCAGGAAGTCTCTTTGCAAGGCTGAGGAACCAAACTTTTTGAGTACGTACCGCAGCACTACCTACTGTGTAGAACTGTATGACAGTGCCACGGCGGCGATTTAGCGTTATCTGGCCCCCGCATCAGTGGGGTTTAGTGCACTCCACCAAGTACGTACCTGCTAAGTTTGCCTTGTTACCTTCAACAACAACCTGGAAACGTCAAATGAAGCTTAGGTTTCTTTACCGACGAGCAAAGATAGGCTGAGACTTGTGTGATTGTTCACAATTAGTATGGGACTCCTCTTACTTAGGTACCTGATATATGATCACTTGATGAGAGAGATGGGGATTCCTTCTGTTTCAACGGACGTCGGCACCTAACAGATGTCCTTTACAGGGACAAGGCTTCCAAGCTGAGGTTGCGGTACCGCTACTTCAAGCCACTTCTCTCTATCTTGGATGTGCTCGTCATGTATGAGAAACGTACACTTCGATGCCTAATCTAGGTAATCGAGACCAACAGGTAGGTACGAACAGATGATCTGACGAGCAGACGACCACACCGACTGAAGTGCAGACGACCAGTCGGCTTGGGCATTGTACTGTACTAGCCAACTATCGGTAACTACTGTGATAACTTGCTACTCACCGCGAATCTCAGCACTCAAAGACCGGCTTACTGCGCTGACAGAACCGAGAGACACGAAGACATTGTCCCTCCATGTGATTAATTAATCTATTCTAGTAGCAAAGTGGTATCTACGCTATACACATCCGAAACGCCTCATAATCCGTACTTTGTCATGTCTCATCCCTCTTTTCATGAGCAGTCGGAACCCCTAGCCACTTACTGGTCCTTCTACGTCCCAAAGTCATGTCTCGATGGCAGCTCCATGAGATGAACTATTGCGAGACATAGGAGTCGCTTTGTACCGAGCGTTCCAACACCTAACCGCCAGCGCGTCCCACTCTCACGTCGTCGGGACCCCCTTCAGCCACCCCTCCTCCACCTCCTCCAGAACATCCAACACCTCCCCCGCCTTCTCATCGATCACCTCTCTCTGCCCTTTGCTAAGCGAGCTCATGACATAATCCGACACAGTCCTGGCATCCCTCTCGACAGGTCTACCAATACCAATCGCGACACGCACCCAGGGCGCCTGCGTGCTCCGGCGCGGCAGGCAGTCCACGACGCTCCTAACACCATTATGGCCCTGATGGCTCCTCCTCCAGCCGACCGTGCGGACAACACCCAGACCGCGCTCCAGGTCGTCGTGGACGAGCACGACGCCAAGCTCCGAGGGGTGCAGGCCGTGTTGGGTAAGGATCTCCTTGTACGCCCTGGCCAGCCAGGGCCCGGTGTCGTTCATCTGCGTCGGCGACTGGAGGAGGATGTACTTGGGTCCGACGGAGGCGCGCGTCGCCTTCTTGCCGAGACGCACGGGCTCGAAGTCGGGTTGGCCGCGGCCGAGCAGGTGCCGGGCCGCCGAGAGGGCGACGTGGCCGGCTGAATGGTGGCTTTGGTGGTGCGGAGGGGGGTTGCCTAGGCTCACGACGAGGAAGCGCGGCCGGAGTGTTGGTGGTGAGTCTGACATTGTTGCCGCAGCTTGTGATGGGCTTTTCTTGTTGGACACCTCAATTTGGTATGAGGAGGTGGATGCTTGGACACAAGAGAAGCAGGCTGTCGCAACGGCTGTGGCAAGATACCTACTGTATGCTATAGTATATCCATTTCAGGCACAAAGTCTGGGTTACGACCAGACTTTAAATAAAGTCCTTCTCTCAAACGCCGCCCATTGTGCTTATGTGAAGCGCAGCTTTGTTCATGAGGCTTGTTGGTCATCGGAAGATTCGAGTCATCCGGCAATGCCACCACCGAGCATGTACGCAGTAATCCTTTACCTTATTAGTCTACCACAGTACGTACCGCAGTACACTAGAATTTTAGGTTTAGGCGCTGCCGGACCCCCCCTGTTGGTCAGCGGGACGGATCCGTGATCCCCTAAAAATCGACAAACACGGGCCCACTTTTTGACATTTTCTCTTGCACGGCCGGCGTTACTGCAGTGTCACAGCTCCGGTGGTGATATGGATTCGATGTGAAGAAGGCGAGGTGAGGCACCCATTTTGTATAAATAGGTAGTAAATCCCGGCCACTCGCTTGGTGCAGCCCTCACAGTGCAGGATGATGAGCCGTCATCTTGTCCTGCGGAGAGGATTATATCCAGTGTTTCGCGACCTCGCAGCTCTGCATGCCATCTCAGCTGTATCAGGCATATCAACCCGGAGAGTCTCGTCTCTGAACAGGAGCGACAGGTCGAGAGCAGGCCAAGACGAGGACCACCCGTCCAAGGAGCCGAGCGCGCATCTTCCAGACTTCCCCTGCCGCACCCGTTTTGCCCCGTCCCCTACGGGCTACCTTCACCTCGGATCTCTCCGGACGGCCTTGTACAACTACCTCCTGGCAAAGGCCACCAATGGCCAATTCGTCTTGCGCCTCGAGGACACGGACCAGGTGAGAAGAGCTACCGCACCGCCGTGCCTCTGTTCAGTCGATATAATACTCCGCTGACAACCCCCTAGAGCCGTCTCGTTCCAGACGCGGAGAAGAGGCTGTACGAGGACCTGAAGTGGGCAGGGCTCACCTGGGACGAAGGTCCCGATGTCGGCGGCCCGTACGGCCCCTATCGGCAGTCAGAGCGGCTGTCCCTCTACGACGAGCATGCGGACCGCCTGATCGCCGAGGGGAAAGCCTACCGGTGCTTCTGCCCCCCCGACGACATCGCGGCCCACAAGCTCGCACACCGCGACCACAACTCGCCGCCGCCGCCCAACCCGTGCATCCACATCTCGGCCGAGGAGTCCGGCGAGCGCGCCGCCAGAGGCGAGTCCCACTGCGTCGTGTTCAGGGCCTCCCCGGAGCCGACCGAGATCCAGGACGTCGTGTACGGGTCCTTCAGGCGCAAGCTGCCCGAGAGCGACTTCATCCTGCGCAAGACGGACGGCTTCCCGACCTACCACTTCGCCAACGTCGTCGACGACCACGCCATGCGTATCACGCACGTCGTCCGCGGCGCCGAGTGGCTGGTCTCGACGCCCAAGCACGTCGAGCTGTACAACGCCCTGAATTGGGAGCCGCCCGCGTTCGCCCACGTCGGGCTGCTGGTGGATCCGCAGAGGCAGAAGCTGAGCAAGCGTGCGCTGGGCGCGGACCTGTCGTCTTACAAGCAGGATAACGTCATCCCGTCTGCTCTGCTGAACTTTGTCGCGCTTCTGGGCTGGAGTCCCGGGACGGTGGAGGATGAAGTCATGAGCCTCCAGGACATGGTCGAGAAGGTGAGCTACTCCGTGTCAATATCCTCAGTGGAATCTTGCGCTAATCTTCCGGGATTCTAGTTCAAGTTGAGATTCACAAAGGGCGACATCATGGTCAAGCTGCCTGGGAAACTCGACCACTTCGACTTCATCCACAAAAAGCGCCTGCTCGAAGAGCAGCCCCCCAACGTGCCCCTAGTCCAGAAATACGTCCTCGCACCGCTCGAAGAGAGCATGGACGCGTTCCTCTCGCAGCAGACATCAGCCCACGAACTCGCCACAGGCAGCAAATCAGAACAACCCCGGCTCGTCCCCCGCGCAGCAGCCGCATATTCTCCCGAGACACGCAAGATCGTCCAGCCGGACTTCTTCCTCTCCCTCCTCCGGATCCAGACGAACCGCGCAAAGAAGCACAACAACTCCCCGGCCGACGTGCCCCTCCACCGCAGACATCTGATCTGGCGGGTGCCCGAACGTTGTCTGCTCCGACAGCTGCGCAGACCGCGGCTCCTGGACGCCGTGCTGGGCACAAAAACGGCCGCTGCGAGCGACGCGTCGTCGTCGTCGCCACACCCGCTCGCCGCGCGCGGCTACAGCCTCATATCGCAGGCTCTCGACCTCGTGAGGCGCGAGCTCGAGACGGTCCCGCCCGAGGCGTGGACGAGGGACGCGCTCCCCCTGACGGCCGACAAGGGGACGGAGCCGTGGGCGCTGCTGAGCGCGCAGCTCGAGGGGAACGTGCCGCCCGAGAGCGTGGACAAGAAGACGGAGATTGCGTTTTCGGAGCTGGTGCGCTGGGCGCTCGTGGCGTCCGACTCGGCCCCGCCGAACAGGGAGGTGATGGAGTTCCTCGGCCGGGACGAGTCGCTGGAGCGGATCGGCACGGCCGCCGAAGTCGCGCGGAGGGCGGCGGAAGAGCCCGACTGGCAGCCTGAGGGGTTCGACTGGTCGGAAGCTAAGAAGTAGGAGGTGCACAAGATGCATGCCCCGCGATCAAGGTCGAATGCCGACGGGAAACCGGGCCAACATATGTGCGGCACCACATCATATCTGTAAAATAAGTGTATCATGGTCATTTTCTTGTTCTATAAGATGCATCACACCCGTAACGCCGAGCTGTCCTTGATAACTCCCCGTCCCTATGCCCTGAATCATGCTAGGGAATGCGCCTGTCCACGAAGCCGGCAGCAATGAAATGATAGACCGCGCCGTCCGCTTCACACACCGAATCAACAGCCACTCACCACACCTGCCACTCATAGCGCGACATCCCCGTCCCTCGGTTCAGCCCCCGTCGGCTTGAAAATCACAGCCTTCACCTCGCCCGCCACCAGGCCCACCTCCGCCTTGGCCGCCACGCCCTTCGCATCCGCCACGACCTTGGCCACCGCCCCGTCCGCGGCCTTGACGCCACCAACCGCGCCACCACCACCCGCCCCGATCCCACCCTGGAGATACGCCCCACCACCAACACCACCAACACCGGCACCACCACCGCCACCCCCCTTGGTCTTCTCGATCAGCTCGGCCGCCTGCGCCGCCTTGCCGGCGAGGTCCGCCATCTGCCTCGCCGCGTAGTCGCGGTTCGTCAGCAGCGGGTTCTGGCTGAGCGTCTGCACCCAGTACCGGTTCCACAGGCTCTCCAGCAGCCGGTCGTCGAGCGTGCCCTTGAAGTGCTCCACGGCCAGCGGGTAGTACTTGTCCGCGTGCGCGCCGAAGTCGGCCGCCTTGCTCAGCGGGACGGAGGAGCCGCCGGCGCCAGCACCACCCTCCACGGCCGATGAGCCGTCGTCGCCACCCTTGTAGTCGTCCGGAAACGTGCGGAAGGCGCCGATGTCGACCTTGCCCGAGCTCACGGTGCGGTGCGGGTCCACCACCACGGCGACCCAGGGATCTTGGAAGGTCTGCAGCATCTTCTGCGTCGCGACGTCGATGCCGCTGAGCCAGCACCCATACCCGGGGTGGGAGTGGTACCATCCTATCACGTTCTCCTGGCGTCCGCCGCCCCCGCCGGGCTCCTCGCGGCAGAGACGCGAGTACTCGACGCTGTACTCGTCGGCCTCGGCCTGGGCGTTGACGCGCGTCTCGGTGCCCTCGACGGGCAGGCGGAAGGCGTCGGTGACGACCAGCGTCGAGTTGTCGACGTAGCCCTGCATCAGCCCCATCACCTCGAGCTCGCCGCCCGAGCGCGCGTGCATGGTCATCTTCATCAGGGCGGCGGCGGCGATGCGCACGGTGGTGAAGTGGTGCGGGTCGGACCGCCAGGGCTTGGCGGCGTTGATGTCCTTCTGGGCGGCCGGGTCGTAGGCGTAGAGGGCGTTGCGGGCGTTGTCGAGCAGGGAGGGGTTGGGGGGCAGTTCTGGGGGGTGTCAGCTGGTTCTGCTGTGGGATGGGGTGCTGGTGCGAGAAGCTGTGATGCTCGGGCTGAGATGGGGAGTGGGAGAGGAGACGAGGTACTTACCCATGGAAGAAGAAGCCATTGGTTGCTTGCGGTGGCTCGAGAGAGCCGTGGTAGGTGTGGTGCGAAGATGGGACGGATTGAAGGTAGGATAGACGCCAGACTTGAGTCGGTTATCAGTGAGACGGGATATGTCGACAAGATCGAGGTTGTCGAAGCTACAGACGAGGATGGCTTGAAGCACCAAAAGTGCATCTGATATCTGAGCAAGCTGAGTTAAGGTAAGCTAAGGTGAAGCACCTGAAGTATCACCGACTGGCCGACGTTGAAGCTTCGTGGTGGGGCCGAGTATCGGGGTCGAAAGAACCGGACCCACACGCTGTCGATTTAGCGCGGGGTAAGTAACCCGGTACCTCCGATAATAGTGGGGTTGGTTCTGAAACAGGGCAGTGAGCTTGAGGGTACGTACCTCTGTTGCTATGGTGACGGGAACCGCGTCTGTGTACGAAGGTACATTTTCACCGAGACACCGTGATATTTCCCAATGCATCACCTAGCATCGCTGCCGCACCTCGAGGATTCACACTACTATCGCAGACTCGTCTTCTCAGATCCCGACCTCAGCATTTCTATCGCGGGACACTCCATCCTGAAATGCATAGCGTGAGCCGTACGCTCCGCCTGCGGGTATCTTGAAACGACCTCGATCTAAACAACAACCTACCTGGGGTGCCTTGCATTATTATTATCATCACGAGTCTGGATGCACGTCATTGCGATCTGCTTTCAATGATACACACCCCGCCACACCAACAATACACCTGCTCGACACCTCGACACCTTCATACCTCGAACGCGTGGCTGTCGTCACCCCTACCAGCCGGAGCATTGCCGATAACAGCTCGGCGTTCATCCCAACAACACATCGCTTCCTATTATCACTTCGTCCGCTCCCTCCGTCGCCGTCATGGACCCCAGTTACCTCTCGCAGCAGGTCAACACCATCATCGGCCAGCTCCACGGCCTCTTCGATGAGATCGGCGTGCCCGACCATGACCGCCAGACCAGGGAATCAGAGGTACGTGTAAATCTCTCTTTGAATGCGATTATTGGGTTCTTTCTGACCGACTCATCTCTCAGCTCTTCTCAGCTCTCTCCGAAGCGCTACACAACCAAGTCCGCCTCGTCACGTCCGAGAAGAAGAAGATGATCGACGACGCGCAGAACATGATCACAACAATCCGCCAGATGGAAGCGTCGCTCGACGACAGCAAACCGCGCCGCGACTATCAGTCCGACGAGGACGAGCTCAAAGTCACGTTTCCCCTGACGCGGTGCATCCAGGTGCTCAAGGAGCGACATATCCAAGTCAGCCGACTGCACCGCGAGCGATACGAGCAGGTTAAGAGTATGCCTTACCATTATCACTCTGAACCTGCCACTTTCAGACCCGCTGATACCTGTTGTAGAGCTCGTCCAAGCACTCGAGTCCTACTCGTCCCATCTAGAGCCGACATTCGTCAAGCTCCCACTCCCGCCAACGGGCCCAAACCAATCCATTCCCCCCAGCTTCGACCTATCGCCCTCCTACGTCGACCGGCTCGACGCGGAATTCACCCGCGTGTACGAGGAGTACATGCGCCGCGTCGACACGGTCAAGTCGCTGTCCGAGCACATCATCCAGCTGTGGGCCGAGCTCGGCACGCCGCAGGCCCAGACCGACGGCGCCATCGTCAAGTACTACCGCGATGCGCCCGAGCAGCTCGGCCTGCACGAGGAAGACGTCTCGCGCCTGCGGGCGAGGCGCGACAAGCTCGCGGACGAGAAGAAGAGCCGCGAGAAGCGCCTCAAGGACCTGCGGGCCGCCGTCGAGGCGCTGTGGGAGAAGCTCGGCGTGGAGGAGAGGGAGCGTAAGGCGTTCCTCAACGGCAACCGCGGCTGCGGCGTGCGGCAGATCAACGAGTTCGAGGACGAGCTGGCGCGGCTCAACGAGCTGAAGCACCAGAACCTGCACATCTTTGTGGAGGACGCCCGGTACAAGCTGCAGGAGCTGTGGGACGCGCTGTACCTGTCCGAGGACGAGATGCTCGAGTTCACGCCGGCGTTCTCGGACGTGTACAGCGACGCGCTGCTCGAGGCGCACGAGCAGGAGATCGCGCGCCTCGAGGCGCTGAGGGAGCAGCGCGCGCCCACGCTGGCGCTCGTCGAGAAGCACCGGACGCTCGTGCACGACCGCGACGAGCTCGCGGCGTCCAGCCAGGACGCGTCGCGGCTGATGCTGAAGCCGCAGAAGGGCGAGAAGCGCGACCCGGGCAAGCTGCTGCGCGAGGAGAAGATGCGCAAGAAGATCGCCAAGGAGCTGCCCAAGGTCTCGGCCGAGCTGCGCAAGGTGCTGGAGAAGTGGGAGGACGAGTACGGCAGGCCGTTCCTGGTGCACGGCGAGCGGTACCTGGACGTGCTCGACGCCGACGAGAGTAGCAGGCGTCCTGTCGCTCCGGGTCCGCGCGCCAAGACCCCTGCCGGTCCGGCCCCGTCCGCAGCAGTCAAGAGCGCGAGCAAGCCGCCGCTGAGCAGGCAGCAGAGTGTCAGCAAGCTAAGAAGCGGCGCAAAGACGCCGACCGCGGCCCACAGCAGCGCGGCAGGCACCAAGACCACCGGGAGCAGGGCGGCGCAGGCGCACTCGGCCGTCACCAACAAGGGCAGCCCGTCGCGCATCCCCGCGCGCGTGCCGCTGTCGAACCTCAAGCACGGCGGCAACTCGCCGGACCGGCCGCGGGCGGAGTCGAGGCTCGACAACGCCAACACCAACCGCCATGCTGCGCCACCGGGAGCGATGCGCGCGCCGCCGCCCAAGATGCGCGACCTGCTGCCGCCGCCGGAGCAGCTCGAGACCCCGATGAGCCACCACTACCGCGGCACGGGGCTCAGCTCCAACACCAACAGCATCGTCCGCCACGTCGAGCCGGAGGACGTCTACGACGACCGGCACAGGGAGTACAACTCGCGCCCGACGTCGCGGGATTACTTCCACGTTCACAACCAGAACCAACTACAGCAGCAGCAGCAGCAGCAGCAGCAACGGCCGCAGTCGCGCGACCAGCAGTACTACTCCTCCACCTCGACGCACCAGAACGAGCGCTTCAGCCAGGCGCAGACGGCGCACTTCCTCAACCTCGCGCAACAGCAACAACACCAACAGTTACAGCACCAACAGCAGGCTTACATGCCTCCTCCCCCGCCGGGCGCGGGTGGCGCGATGAGCAACAGCAATAGCAGGCAGATATCGCAGACTTCGAGCGCCGCGGTCTCGGGGTCGGAGAACTGGGAGACGTACGACGACAACAGCGAGCCGGAGCCGGACGCCAGCGACGCGTACTACGCCAAAGTGCGTGCGGCGAGAGTCGCGGGTGGGAAGAGGTCGACGCCCGAGGCCGAGGGGAGGGGCTACGGCCTAAGGAACGGGTATCAGCCGCAGGCTAAGAGGTTGCGGGGGGTCCCGCCGCCGCCGCCCTCGGCCGCTCACGCTCACGCTCACGCTCATCATGGGGATTGCGGGGAGGGGAGGATCGTGAGCGGCGTGAGTGGGAGTGAGTGGACGGATGAGGATGCGTTTTAGGGTGTCGTGGTTGTGGCTTCATGGGCCATGGTCCTCGTGTGCTTTTACGACATTGGTCGCCCTACCTACCTTGGGAAGCGCCACTGTGCGGCATTCCATGTTGGAGTATATTGTCCCTTCGTTTCTTGTATCTGCGTTTGGGCATATGTCGGTTTCTTTGGGGCATAGGTTGGGTTCCGACCTCGAGGGCCGGTACCGAAGGGGGAGGATGGACAATGGCACGCTCAGATTTGGGGATAGGGAAGAGGAGGAAGGGGTCAAGGAGGGAAGGGAGGGTGGCTGCGTGTGGTCTGAGATGTCTTTGCTCTGCCCGTCATTTTGGAGTTCCTGGACGGACCGAGGTGGTATCTCCTGGACTGATATCTCCTGGTCTCGGCGTTTCTGGCTTTGCTTTGCCTGCCACGTTTCTACTCTAGATGCAGGATCGCTCCTCTGCGTCGCACCGACTTTCGAAAATATGAGATTGCTAAGTTGTTCACTTGCCAGGTACCGTGCCTTGATACTATCCCTGAGTACGCAGTATGTGATTCAGGACCTGAAACAGTGGCAGCCACTAAACGGAAGGGGCCGTCCGTTACATCCGCTAGCTAGCATCCAATGGGACGACGGCACACGACGTCAGGGCTTAGCGTTACGTAAAACGGAGCGGATCCGGATCCATCAGCTTCCTCCCGTCCCTCAGCCTCGAGGCCGGGTACCTTGACCTCTCCTTACCACCTTGCTAGACATACTCTGATACAACGACGAGAGAATTCTCCATCTGGCCCTGCCAATCTCGCGGATCCAACGACAACGAGATGTTCCCCGGATGCTCTGGACGTTGTGCCGGCTTCCCTGACTCGGCGATACGTCCGGAAGTGACGGACTGAAGAGTTGCTGCCTCTACTTCCAGCTATCTCTACTCCCATAGCGAGCTACCTGACCTTCTCTGCGTCGACGGTATTCCAATGTTTGGACGCCTGTCCGTCCACACCATCTCGCTTCCTCCATGACGAGCCCCGAGGCCAGCGCCAACGCGGCCCTGAGCGCCGCCTTGAAGGGTGCCACGCTCGCCTTCAACGGCCAGAAGACCGACACCGACAAGCCGAAGCTGAAACCGAAGCCGCCCCCGAAGACGCCCAATCTGAAGAGCAGAGACAGCCAAGCACTGCTCGCCGCCACGGCCGCCTCGAGAGACCACAGCACCGATTCGCGCTCACGGTCTCCCGCGAGCCCCTCGGCGAGGCCGGAGCGGAGCCGCGGGATCAGCAGACAGCCCACGGGCGGCAGCGTACAGGAGGAGCATAGACAAGGGACACCCCGCGGCAGAGAGCTCGAGCATGCAGCCGTGTCGCGGAAGCTGTCGCAGTATCTGGCGTCGTCCCCAGGCAGCCCTTACCTGCTGTCGCCCGGCGGGAAGCCCGGACCCGACCACCGCTCGCCGTCCTTCATCGCCGCCACGCTCGCCGCCAGCAGGTCCGTCTCGCCGAGCCCGCACCACACGGGTCAGGGATACTTTGCACACGCACCGCTGGCGTCCCACAGCCCGCTGAACCCGGGCACGGTGCGGAGGGGGAGCATCGGAGCCAGCAGCGTCAACTCGTCCGCCGTGGACATGGATCTCCCCGACACGAGCTCCATCCCGCCGACAAACTCACTGATACACATGTTCGAGCAGCACAAGGGCGACGCGGTCCCTGTCAAGGACCCTGTGAAGAAGTTCGATACGTCGCCGTTGCACGCACGAGTGGGCACGAGGCCGAAGCTACAGGCTCGCTCTCCCACGCGGTTACCAGTGCGTCCCCAGGAGAACGAGGAAGGCGAAAAGCAGATTAAGCCACCACCAGCAACATCACCGACAAATGCACCACGTCGTATACCAGAGTTAAAGCCACGACCGCCGTCAGAACGGTCAAAGACACCACCTCAGATCATCCGCCGAGCGGCTACGGAAATCCTCTCCCCAGAACCAAGGAGGCTTGGGCCGAAGCCAAGCCTGCAGCCTCCTCCGGTACGACCTCGGCCGGCAGCCGAAAGCTTAAGCAAGGTGACGAAACCGTCAGATAAGCCTCTGGCACAGACTTCGACCCCCTCGACATCGCATGACCAGCCTGGCCGCCCCATGCAGCGGCCCGAACCAGAGCATCCAGAGTCGTCAGTCCTGCTGAGACGAACATCAGCAAGCTCGGCCTCGTCGGACGACACCTTCGTATCCGCGTCCTCGACGCGCTCTCCCAGCCCCAGCTCGCCGATCCGAGGACGCGGAGGAGGTCCAGGTCCCTCAGCTAGCGTCGAGAACCTCTCGCGCGTCCCGGCCTCGAAGCGCGCACCGTCGCCTCCCAAACCCAACCTCCGCAACCTCCGCCGCACGTCCTCGATGCACGCCGACCCGTCCAACCCGACCGCTGGCCCCCGCCGTCCCCAGCCCGCAACCCGCACCTCGTCGACAACGGCCGTCAACCACCACCCGCCCACCACCAGCACCAGCGGCAGCACTACTACTAATACGAACACCTCCTCCACCCTCCCCGTCGACTCCCTAGCCAGCGCCATACTGGCCGGCGCCCTGGCCGCCCACCGCGCGGCCCCCGCCCCCCGCCGGGCCCCGCGC